>JAQQST010001635.1:0-12093 GCA_028646485.1 Cryptoprocta ferox | reverse complement strand
TGGAGAAACAGGCACCCTCCTACACTGTTGGTGGGAATGTAAACTGGTACAGCCGCTCTGGAAAACAGTGTGGAGGTTCCTCAAAAAACTATCCGTAGAACTCCCCTATGACCCAGCAATAGCACTGCTGGGGATCTACCCAAGGGATACAGAAATGCTGATGCATAGGGGCACATGTACCTCAATGTTCATAGCAGCACTTTCAACAATAGCCAAATCATGGAAAGAGCCTAAATGTCCATCAACTGATGAATGGATCAAGAAGATGTGGTTTATATACACAATGGAATATTTCATGGCAATGAGAAAGAATGAAATCTGGCCATTCGTAGCAAAGTGGATGGACCTCAAGGGTGTCATGCTCAGCGAAATAAGTCAGGCGGAGAAGGACAGATACCATATATTTTCACTCATAGATCTAACAGGAAAAACCTAACAGGGGACCATGCGAAGAGGAAGGGTGGGAAAAGAGTTAGGGAGAGGGAGGGAGGCAAATCATAAGAGACTCTTGAATACTCAGAACAAACTGAGGGATGAAGAGGGAGGGGGAAAAGGCAAGGGAGTGATGGTCATGGAGGGGGGCACTTGTGGGGAAGAGCACTGGGTGTTATATGGAAACCAATTTGACAATAAACTATAAAAAATAAACAAAATTTATTTTATCAACTTATTGATTTTATGCATTTATGATATATAATGTTTATTCTGTGCCTATTTATTAATTTAAACATATTGTAAGAAGGGAGCTATTGGTTTCACCATATTGCACAGGGTCTGTAGCCTCAAACATTATTAAGAGTCAGATTGTTTCAGTAACTCAGACAATGGATGAAGTCTTGAACTAGGAAATGGCAATAAGTAATACATAAAATCAAGAAATAGACAAATTCAATGGTTTAATGATTAAATCAATGCCATGACCAATGAGCAGGTGAAGTCCATGATGACCACCAGATTTTTAACTTGGGGGGGGTGTGTGTAGTTCTGGGAGTCATCAGCATAGAAGTTTCCATTTAAAACCATAAGAGTATCTGTCATCACCCATGGAGAGAAGGTAGAGGAAAAAAACGCTAAGTTGAAACCAATATTCAAAAACCAGCATTATCAGGTATGGTGTCATGCAGTATATTTAATGTGTCAGCAAATAGACCTAGTATGTAAAGAATAAAACTTCAACAAGCAATTGGAGGTTAATTTGTAGAGGACCATGTGTTATGACTCTACTCTGAATTTGTAATTTTTGCACCTGCAATTATTTGCATGCAAGACAAATGCAGCTACAGTTCCCTAATTATAGGCACAACCATCCAAAATTGCCCACAAACAATAGCACAAAGAGATGCCATCTGTGAAAGTGCAGGAACTCCCCAGACCTTTCCTGTTCCACATCCTGTAAGCATTCCCTTTGGCTTCTGTCTTGCCTGGGCTTCATTCTTTTCTGATCTCATATATGCAATTATAGACTGGTCACTCTAATAAGCAAAGAGTCAGTAGGCCTTTCCTCTTATCTAACCATTATCCTCCCCACCCCTGCCAAATATACAAAATGTACCATAGTATGGGCAGCCTGAAAATGAAAGCCATTTCTGAAGCACATCATTTGTCTTGTTAGTGTGAATATTTTCAATTTTTTATTCACATTTAATTTTACAAGGTAGGCAACTTGAACTCTGTAAAGATGAAATCTCATACAAATTTCTGCTCAAAAGTGACAAGAAAATTATTTTACTCTACTTTAAAAAAAGTTTTAGCCATTTATTAAAAACACAGCTGTCAGTTTAGATCAAATATATTCATATTTCCCCATTATATTATTAGGACAATCATGAAATTTAATAATTGTCCCTTGGAGTTTGATTTCCTACGAAAGTGTCATAACACAATCAGTACTATTGCAAATAATTATTGAACAGTGTGAAGATAGTTATGATTTCATGCGGGAAATATATAATAATAGATGAGAAATACAAAACCCAGGTTAACACATGATAAAGATTCTGTTCTCATACAAATGTCAGTAGTAATAAATGTGGGGACCACATGGCCTGCTTTATGAAAATGAAACAGATTCCAGGCAGAATAATTTTTCTAAGATTTTAATGATATATTTCAAATATTACTTGCTTTTCATTTAACCATATTAAACAAACAGTCTGAATCTGATAAATCTTCTGTGATAGAAACAATACACTTTAAGAATGGGAAACCGGAGAGTTTATTAGGCTAATGACTAAAACCAGAATGTAACATATATCTATTCCATGAAATCTGTATTTCTCCACTCTATTTAAGGTGCTTGGAATTGTTATACAGTATTACCATGAAGGTTTCAAGGGCAAATATAGGCTTAGGAATTCTAAAATGTTCATCAATTTAAAATATTATAGTGAATAGGAAGTAATATTTTTGTTCTACCACATTTTTCTCTGTGGTACATGGCTCACACAGAGAGTCGAAGCCGTATTTAGACATTAGCCTTAAGTTTATGGGCAATGGGGCACATTGTCTAAATGCACATTTAGACATCGGCATGTTTAGACATTAGAAATATGGTAAAATATTTAGATTTGGCAAAATAAGTCATGTTAAAAGAATGAGAATTTATAAAAGGGAAGTTATCACTCTGAAAAGAGAGTTAACTAGAAGTAAAAGATTGTTCTGTTATATATAACTGAACATTTCAATGTATGCAATCAAAATTCAAAATATTATTAATGACATGATAAACATTAGCTGCTTGTTTTTACAAGAAGTAGAACATTTTGAGACATTAAAAAGGACAATGTTACTCACATCCTGAGCTACCATTTGTTGACACCAGAGTCAAGTTGGAAGGCCATGGATTCCGAACAATATCTTGCCAATGTATTGTGTCTGTGTAACAAAGAAATTTGTTCTGGTCTACATAGACTCCACCATTAAGGATTTCTGTATTAAAACAAACAAACAGATTTTTCGTCAAACTTTTTGTTGATGAAAAGGTAGTCAATAAAAGTGATTTATTCTTAAACAATTTTCAATGTTAAATTAGAGTTACTCTGTTAATAGCCAAGATATTTCTTAAAAGATCATTGCTGAGTCACATAAATTGATTGCAGAAATTGGAAAAAAAAATGGAAAATACAGAGAAAAACAACCATCCATAATCCATAAGTACTCACAGAAACACTTCATGTTTCTTTTTTGGTATAGATACTCTCAGTCTCTTTCCTTTTTTTTCCTCTGACTTGGAATAATATTGCATGTAATGTTTCAAAACTTGCTAGTTTTGTTTAATATTAAGTGATGAGTATTTAACGCTAATTAAATATTATTCTACATTATTTCTAATGAGAATACAATATGCCAGAGCATAAAGTAAATAATGTTTATTTAACTAATCCTCTCTTATTGGTCATTTAACTCATTTGTCTCTCTTAAAAAATGCTTTCAGTCAATGTGACATTGACTGGAGACAGTAGGTAAGTGATTAAAAGAAAATGAAAGCTAAAATTAATGTCTCAATCATAAAAATGTTCTTTGATCCTCTCAAATTGAATCAACAGAGTTGCCAATTATTCTTTAAGAACAACACAAAGCAAGACATAATAAAAGCCCCATGGTTCACTGGAACAATGGCAGGACCATGGGATAAAATTCATTAAAGCCAATTTTTACTTGATTCTCTATTTCTTACTGGCCTTGATCAGCTAACTTGTTACCCCTGAACAATGGCTGACCGTATATGTAAATTTTTTTTCAGATTGCTTTATGTTATCCAGAAAAAAATGTAGATATTCCCTCTGAAAATACTAATCTTTTTTTTTGAAATACCATTCTTTTACCTGAAGAAATTATTGGTTAGAAACACACTAGCATCTTCCTACCCAATATCTACCACATCTTTTCCTCTTAGCCAATTCAAAATAACTTAAGAGAAATTATATTTGAGTCTATTAAACATTGTTATAAGTAACAAAAACAGTTAACAATAGTTTATGTAGATAGGGGATGCTTTTCTCACATAATAAGAAACCTATAGTAGGTAGTGGTGTCCAAAGTACCCACATCTGCTTTGAGTCCTGGTTCTATTCATCCCAGGCACAAGAAGGTTGCTGTATCTAAAAATGTCTGGGGGCACCTGGGTGGCTCAGTCAGTTAAGCTTCTGACTTAAGTCAGGTCATGATCTCAGGGCTCCTTAGCCCAAGACTCATGTCGGGCTATCTGCTGTCAGTGCAGAGCCGGGTTCAGATCCTCTTTCCCCGAGTCTCTTTACCCCTCCCCCCATTCACTCTCCTTCTCTCTCAAAAATAAACATTAAAAAAAGTGTCTATCCGAATTCAAGGAAGATGAACCTAGAAGAGCAAGCAAGACATCATCCTACTGAGGCTCTGACTTTCTATTTCAAGAAATGCTCTAACCAAGGATTATGTCTGCCTTTTATTGGTCAGAACACTATCCCCTGACCATTCCCACTGCGAGAGGCTGAGTGGACATATTGCTGCTTGAACAAAACCTCAAGAAGCCGGAGTATTAGTGAGGAAGAAGAG
This sequence comes from Cryptoprocta ferox, assembly GCA_028646485.1. Lineage (NCBI taxonomy): Eukaryota > Metazoa > Chordata > Mammalia > Carnivora > Eupleridae > Cryptoprocta > Cryptoprocta ferox. The sequence goes on along the minus strand of JAQQST010001635.1, from coordinate 7,563 downwards.
GGACATAATTATTGGGAAGGTAATCACTTTATTTCCCATGATGGCCTTGAAAAAAATAATATCTTTCTTGTGCAGTATCCCAAGCTAAAATTTTAAGAGTCACCTTAAACCAAAGAGGGGGATAAAAGAATGAAAGGAACATGTGACACCATAAGAGGGGTATTTGTAGAAGTGAGAGAGGTGAGCACATCTCAATTGCCTTATTGCCTTGCATGTATAAAATGCACCAGATTAATTTTGACATCACATGCTTTCCACATTTAAAATCTCCTATTCTCATCATCAATCCTTTCACCGACTATTGGTTCCATTTTCTCAAGTGAAGAAAAAAAGAAACAAAAAGAAATTAGATCATCTTTCCACTTCTAAAACTCAGTTCGTTATTTTTCATGACCTAACCATACAATCCTCATCAAAGTAGAAGGGAGATATAAGATGTACAGAAGATTGTGAAAATGGATTTCCTCATTAATGTTTGGCATTAGGTTTCTATCTATAAAATGTGACGATCTCATACTAATAGCTTTCTTATGAGACATTAGGTGATGTTCTTCTGCTCTAGGAATAATTCTTCATTAGGTGACAGAGAAAGGAGAAAGCATTTTGACTGCTATCCAGGAAATGAAGGTTATTTTTCAGTTTACATTTGTAAAAGTTCTACTTTAAAAAAAAATGTGAGGAGAAAAAATAAGAGCTCAAATATTGTAGAAAGAGTATATTTTTCAGGATTCACTTTATAATTCAAACAGTTCATATTGAAGAAACACAGTATCCATCTCTAACTTCCTATCTAAAAATACTCAAATGGAATCAGATTATATTATACTGAATAATAATCTCATCAAATCCCTTTCATCAACAATATTAATCTGCTACCAATGTTGACATTTGTTTCTAAGAAATATTCTGCTAGAGAGCTTGGTTTGTACTTGGAAAAGGATTTAGAAAGGAGGCAGTAATATTTCAAGTATAATCTTACATGTTAAAATTTCAAATTAAGACTACAATCATGCTCAACTTGGATAACACCCTAAATTCAAAACCCACCATCTGCTAAGAATTCTGGTCAGGAAGATTTATAAATTTCTAGTATTTAATGATGTATTTATAAGGTGCATTTAGTCTGTTCATGTATATGTGTATTTTTCCAGAAAATAGTATTTCCCTTCATGTTTGGTTTAGATCATATTTTGTTGGTGAATGTCAAAACACAATCAGAAAAATGTGTATTTCATTGACATTTATAGGAGACTTTTAATGCATACTTTATCTTATATTTTTTGATCAATTTGGACACCTAAATACAGGACAGGAAATAATGTTAATATTGTACTTATTCACTGGTATAGTTTACATTGGTTTTATAACTTTATACACATTTTTAAACATTAACTTCATATGTTTTTGTGGTGAAATTTTCAGCTAGATTTATTTCTGAACTAAGAAGATGCTAGGGGAATATATTGACCTGTAAGAAAGTTGTTAAAGACACAGATTATTTACTGGACAAAAGGGATCCCTAATGTTTTTGCCTTGGTTGGCTATAAAGGCTTGACTGCATTTTTATATTAGAAAGAGAGACAAGGATTAGGAAAACAGAAAGCTTGGTAAGATCTTTATACAGGAAGGTGCCAGAAAATGTCTGGTTATACTTTAGCTCTTTATTTTCCAACATACAAGAACACGAGAGTTGTACACAAGTTCTGTGAAAGATTTATTGGAAGGTACCATCTGTGTTACACTAAGAACTTCCCTTCCATTAGAAGGCCATAAAGTGAGGGCCGCCTGGGTGGCTCAGTGTCTGACTTTGGCTCAGGTCATGATCTTGCTGGTTAGTGAGTTCAAGACCCACATCAGGCTCTGTGCTGACAGCTTGGAGCCTGGAGCCTGCAAACCTGTGAGCCTGCAAGCCTGGAGCCTGCTTTGGATTCTGTATCTCCCTCTCTCTCTGCCCCTCCCCAACTCACACTCTGTCTCTCTCTCTCAAAAAAAAAAAAAAATAAGTAAACATTTAAAGAAATAATGCATTAAAGTGATTAATAATTAAAATTTTAAACCATGACAAAAAAGAGGAATTCTAATTCTAAGTAAGACAGAAAATGAGGTACAAATGTAACTGATATTCAAACAAAGATGCACAAGCCTGGAAAAGTGAAAAGATTTAAAGAATGTTGAATAAATAAATGAGCTCAAGGTAAATCCCATTCCATTGTATTTCATTTCCATGGTAGGAAATATATCAGAGAAAATTAAGAGAAACACAAATAGATTCTTGGTCATTGTAATAATAATTGGTAGACAAAAACTGCTGTGATTTTTTTTTATCATGGCCAGCAAGTTTACAAAACAGAACTGTGTCTTTTTAATAAGTGCCACAATTAAATATCATAACATATAGGAAATATGACATTCTATGAAAAAAAGTATCATTTAATTGTTTAAAAATTCTGGTAAACAGTTTTGTGTCTCAAACATTTCCTACAAGATTATGCATGCAAGTCAAGTAAAAAAATATGAATCCTTTTGCAAGTAGAGTAAGTAAGTTGTAATCCACATTACTCTCCAATATGTTGAATTTAACATATATAGTACACAATTTATAACTGAAATATTAGACTAAACTCCATGAAGGCAAGGGATATTTTTCAGTGCTGTATCTATATGTCAAGGCTGAAGCAATAGCAAATCAACAAATATTTGTTAAATTGAATTTAATAAAGAAAAGTAACATGGAATTTGCCACCAACATTGATCAATTAACTTCTGTTGTAGCTCCTAATTTTAAATTAAGATCTTTCTGACAGATCAAAGTAAAAATGGAAGGTTTTTTTTCCTTAAACACTATAGATTATCTGAACTGGTTCTATATTTCATTTAAGTCAGAGGTCATTTCTGTTTTGATCAAAACTCTATCGCCAGTGTCTAGCATCATGCAAGCCAAAAAGGAGACACATGATAAATATTTGTTTCATGAAATAAGATATAATATCTTGATTATAGAAAAGTATATTTGAGTAGGCCAATAAATACATAGTATCTTGAATATAGGGAAAAATTAAAAATATATGTGTGAGGTTAAATTTTTTGTAAGTTAAAAAATAGCTTTTATTATATAAAATGCTTATAATTGATAAAATAAAAAATTATGCAAGTAGTATGTTTGATACTTATAAGTCACATTTAGACACTTTTATTGGTATCCCTAAACCTATTCTGTGCATAAAATTCAATTATCATTTATCAAGTAAATAAAGATGATTTTGAGCTATCCTGGATACACCAAATTTCCTCAAACCTGTGCAAATTATCTAGCATATGTTACACAAAGTTTAAAAGCATGTTTTTATACTGAACTGTAAAGCTACTTCATATTGTTCCTTAAATTCTTTTTTAGAAAGGTGTAAAGTGCCAATGTGACATTTTAAAGAGGTCATAAAGTACTTGTGTCTTAGCTTTCCAATTCGCAAAGATTGCCCATTTGACTGACCATTACTTCCCGATTTTCCATTTGCATGAGTCTAATGAAGAAGGAAATGTTTGTATTATTTAAATAAGTTCTTTCACATTCTTCATTTCTTTTCAAATGCTAGTTATTATTATGAATTTGAGGATGTATAACCATTAAGACAATCGTTGACATTTTGCAAATATATTCTCTCAGAAGAAAATGTGATAAAATACTGAATCATGGCTTTATTCCCCCTGCCTCCTTCAGAATAGCCTAATTGTGATGTAACATCCCTGCTGAAAATACAGATTAATATGACCTCCTTACTCACTTTAAGAAGTCAACAAAATTGCTTTGACCTCATCCACAATTTGTAACTATTTCATAAATAAGATTGAATGTCTTTTTTTTTACAAGATAAAGATTATTATTTTAAATGCAGTTTGCCATATTCCACTATAGTCTACATGACTCATATCAACAGTGAAAATTTTACTTCTACTCACAAAGCTACAAAAGATAATAATATAAGAAAGTCAAATAAACACAAAGGAAATATTTAACCTCAATTCCTGATTGTATATGTAAATGCCTTACTTCACATGGGCACAGATACAGGTCAACCTTAGAATTAAAATGATAATAATAATAAATAAAGATTAGAGATATTGCACTTGTCTAATTACTGTGGGAATGTCTGAGTAATCTATATATCAGACTTATATTGCCTATCCAAACCAAAGGTCTCAATCACGAAATCAAAATCCAAAGTGGCAAAAGTCCATTTTCCAAGATGAAGCTACAGGAAGCTGTCCCTGGATTTTCTCACACATAAAGCAATGTATCTTTCTCACTGTCATCACCTTAAGCCACACAAGTCTGTTGGCAGATAATGATACAAAAGTAATACAGCTCACATCATCCACCTGTGATACTTAATACATCATCTCTGGAATGGACTTGGTCCAGAGATTCCTATATCTTTCCCAAACCCAGACCTTTCAGCTGGGAGCACAATGAATTGCTGCTACCCCACTGGGTCAGCCCTCAAGGTTCATTATTAATAAGCTGAGACTCTAAAGGCTAATGAGAAGTGGGTGCTTGAGGAGACAATGGCTCATTCATCATCAATCAAGCTTTGAAGTTTTTATACAGATGATTTAAGGAGAGTTGAAGTGTGCAAAATTGAAATGTCACATTTGTATTGGGAGTGGGGAGAGGGTGATAATGTAAATGAGTGATGTAACCTTCTGTATTTCAGCTCAATGATCAGAGTCAAAAGCTCATGGATACGGATACTGAATGAATGCAAGGAAGTAACAGTGGACAGTTTTTCGATCCGAGCAGGGCAATTTCAAGAAGAAATGATTAGATTCATTGGCTGAAAATCAGCTGAAAATAGAAAATAATGGCAAAAATAACTTGATTCCAATTGCATGCAGCTCAGTAATGCTCTCCATAATGTTTCAGTGTATAATATAATTCTTAACTTTCATTATGTTTCAGCTTGAGTCCTAATTCCTCTGAGAAGTCCACTATGATTGTCTAGTTTTTGGAGGTTAACTGCCTGTAACACTGATTATCTGAACCACTCACCTAAAAGAGCAAACACTCCCCACCTTCTTTATTCTTTTGTGTACTTGTCTTATCTCCCCTTTTGTAGACCTCTAGAGGATAAGAACAATGACATACATGTTTCTATGGCCTTAGTGCCAAAAAAAGAAATAGAAATTCAAATGTTTTTGTTTATTATAATGACAATAACATCTTGAGAACATGACTGACATTTGTAAAAAGTCGTTAGCTGCTGAACTGATAGCATAATGTAAGTAATAGTTCCTTCTCATGTACTAGATAATGTTCACATTATAAGTCACATAAAATATTGAATAAAATTAGTGTAAATTTAATGTATTAATTCTTCCTATCAGGGAAGTAGTAATCCACTTAAACTCATTGATGTTCTCTGGAAAATTTTAAAAATAAATTTTGTCTTGTAACTGTGTGTGAATTATGAATAAGAGATTTCCTTCTCAAATTGTTCTCTAACCTCATTACATAATTCTATGTATGTGCCAAGATGTTTAATATTTTTTCTCTAATAATTTCTCTCAAACTTGTACTCCTCCTGTTTCCTTATTTAAGTTAAAATCAGAATAACATGCTGTAAAAGTCAATTAGACTCCAAACTTGATGCTTGCCATTAATTCATTCAACTCTGTTTTTAATTGGTCATGATTTCCTATGTAAAATTTCTCGTAATGTCTCTTAATTCATCCTATTCTTTTTACATCCACTGCTATTCCGTAATTCAGGTTCTACCACCTCATACCAGATTAAACTTTTTCCTTCTAGACCATCCTCCCCACATTCATCTTGCATGTTACAGTCATAATACATTCTATACTATAGATAGATAGCTATATATACTATAGAAGTAAGTGGTTGGTTAGATAAGATAGATACATATGCTATAGGTAGGTGGCTGGGTAGATAGATAGATGATAGATCAATCTATCTTTCACTTCCAGGGCTTTGAGTGCAAAGGCAATAACACTGAATCTAGGTAACTGGGTAAAACTAAGTTCAAAATCTAGTTTTCTGCCTGCAAGATGTGTGACCTTGAAGACCTTTATGAAACTCAGTTTGCTCAACTCTATAATGGAAGTAATGGAAATATTGTACTCACAATATCTATCACACAGTTGTTGATCATACTATACTTTATACTTAGTAATTACTTATATAGTTGTTTCCTCATTGGTGTAAACAAGAATAATTCTTTTTCTATGTATTCATATTAACTTTGCATTACTTAGATTAGGTTATATTTTAAAGAAGATAGAAATTTCTTTCTTTTTCTCTTTCTTTCTTTCTTTCTTTCTTTCTTTCTTTCTTTCTTTCTTTTCATATAAACGTTTGTCTTGGTGATTCAAAGCTATTATGGAAAATTCACAGTCATCAGGGGCCCAGATTCCATTCCATCTTATTGCTCCACAATCTTAATACAAGAGGAATTTCTACCTGGTAACTTCCATGCAAAAAAAGAAGGAAAACACGAAGAGCAGAAGATGAACACTTGTTGTCTTTTAATGAAGGTACAGTCACTGAACAAGGACTAATTCCCTACCTTCCTGTACCGAGTTGTTGGCTCCATGAATTTGTTCATGAGTGGTCATATGATTAGATAAACTTCATATATTATTCAAAAGCAGGTCAGTGGTAATGGATATTGGGACACAACAAGCAGTTACTATCATACTGACACAAAAGAAATCTCTTGCATCTTCTGAGTGCTTATAAAACATAAATCTTGTAACTTCCACAAATATATTTTTTCAAACTTTTCCATTGAAGTATAATATATATACATAGATGTACATATATCATATGCAATGCATTTTCACAAACTGACCATAATTATGTAGCCAGTGCCCAAATCAAGAAATAGAGCATTCCATCATCACAGAAGCCTTCCTTAAGCTTTCTTCCTCACATCACTCCCTCAAGGAATCTTTATCCTGAGTTTGAACAAAATTATTTTTACTTATTTTTATGAGATAAAACCATAAATGAAATAATACCATACACAGTCTTTCTTGTCTGACTCCACTTTTCTCAGCACTATGTTAACAAAATAGATCCACATTGTTCAATTTCATGGCTGTATGGGACTGAATGGTTGATTTGTACATTCTATACTGATAGACATTTGGATACCTTCCACATTTGGGATATTACAAAGAGTGCTGCTATTAACATCCTAGAATATGCCTTTTGGTAACCATATGTACAAATTTATACTGCATACATACCTAGAAATTTAACTGCTGGACCACAGTGACAGTCAGTTTTCCAAGTGCTTATTTACCAATTTATATTCCCATCAGTGGTGTGTGAGCAATCTACTTGCTTCTTAACCTTGTCAACCCCTGTTTCTTTTCTTTCTTTTTTTCTTGTTTTCTTTTCTTTTTTTCCTATGTATTTTATGGTAGCAATTCTGGTTCATGTGATGTGGTATCACTTTAATTTTCACTTTCCCAATTATTAATAAAGTTTAGTATCTTTTTTTTTATTTTATTTATTTATTTATTTATTTATTTATTTATTTATTT
>JAQQST010001634.1:0-12096 GCA_028646485.1 Cryptoprocta ferox | reverse complement strand
AAAGATGTCTATCGCTATAATCAGAGAATGAAGGGCTAGAACTGTATGATATCACTCTTCACTTAGTTTGATTTTTAATATGATATATGAAATTTCAATAAATCAATTAAGAGTAACCTACGTGAATCCTAAACCAAATATCATACTTAATGGTGACACATTTTATGTGTGCCCATTGACACTCAAAACTATGGTAAGCACATATACCAGACTATCATGATTACCATCAGACATTGAATTAGAGGGCTTAGCCATGTAATAAAATGAGAAAAATAAGCAGTACAGAAGTCCTATTACCTGGCACTGGGTCTCCATAAGATAAGACATTAAAGTAGGAACCACCAGTGAGGAGCTTCAGAAGAGGGATATCCCAGAGGAAATAGAGAACTAGGAAAACAGATCCACTCTGCACATGGAAACGTGTGTGTCAGAATTGGCTCTGTGTGAGAAAAACATATCAAGGGACGTTTCTCCTGAGAATTAGACTCTCATATGACTTTGGGGTTTGTATTTCCACTACTGGTTTATTCTAGTAAAGTCCCATACAAGAAATAAATGTTAAGCAGGAAGAGATTGGTTTTACTCTCCGAAAGGATATACCCTCTGAAAATTAATCAAGGAATCAATCCTCACTAAAATGGGGTTACACCCTACTACTGGCAGGTGAAGTATAAGAATTGTCAGTTACAGACCCAACAGAAGCATCCTCAATGGGAGGGAATCATCAGTCCCCGGCCCGCAAGGAAAGGTGGTCACCGTGGCTCCTGCAAGAAACCCACCATCCCTGCAACTCAGCCCACGAGAATCCTCCATAGCCCTGAACATCTGCTTTTCTCCAGTGGACTCTTCTTCGGAACAACCCACCCAACTTCCTCCTCCTTCACCATCAAATAATGGTCCTCCCCTTTGTTTACAGGACTAGCCTGTATCTTCTCTTGAGTTCCAATACTCTGAATAGGCCCATTTTTGCCAGCAAAAATAACTTTTATTTTGAAGGTCAACAATCCTCAACTCAGAAGCCATAGAATCTCCTAGGTGGGGGCGCCTGCAGGGCTCAGTTGGTGCGGCATTCGACTTTGGCTCAGGTCATGATCTCGAATTTCATGAGTTCAAGCCCCTCATCAGCTCGATGCTGTTAGCCCAGAGCCTGCTTTGGATCCTCTGTCCCCATATTTCTCTGCCCCTCCCCTGCTCTCTCTCTCTCTCTCTCAAAAATAAATAAAACATTAAAGAGAAAACCCCGAATCTCCCAGGTATTACCTCATCATGATCTGCTAAAATATCAAAAGTTACAAAAAAAAACCACACAAAAAAACCCCAAGAAACAAGAAGTAGAAGTGGCCCACCAGACACTGGAAATAATCGCGACTCTAACACAAATTTGCTTAAAGATACAAAAGAGTCTTTTTAAAAAGCTATAAAATCATTAAAAACATGAGGAAGGAACAAGATACAGGGAAAAAGCATTAGGTGGGCCTCACACACACATGAGAAAGAGAAGGAAGGAGGAAAGAAAGAAACCTAAAGAGAACTTCTAGAAATGAGAAATATAACCACAGAATACAAAACCTTGAGGGATGAACAACAGATCACATATAATGAAGACAGAATAAGCAAGTGGAAATCAGCTAACAAATTATTACAATGCAGTCCAGAGATAAAAAGAGATCGAAGATACAAAGAAAAGCCTAGAAGTTGTGGAAAAGAGGAGGCCGTCTAATACAACGGAAGTAGGCAGAACTCCAGAAGGGGTCGTAGAAAATGGAACACAGGCAATATTCAAAGAAAGAGGAACGGGTAAGTTTTCAAAATTGATGTAAGAGAGAAGCACTGCAATCAATCACAACTGATCTGCACTGAGACACATTCAGCATAAACCTTCAGGATTTCAAAGCCAAGGGGATGTATTAAGTTGCCAGGGACAACAGGCCTAAAAAAGAAGAGCAACACCAACTTCAACATGGAAGGCGGAAGACGAGGCATTATTACCTCAAAGGAAAGAAAATAACTAGAAATTAGTGTGGAATTCAATAGTTAAAGATATTTTCTTTTTCTTTTTTCTTTTTTAGCGTTTATTCATTTTTGAGAGACACAGCATGAGTGGAGGAGCGGCAGAGAGAAAGGGAGACACAGAATCCGAAGCAGACTCCAGCTCCAAGCTGTCAGCACAGAGCCCGACGCGGGACTCTAACCCACGAACCACAAGATCATGACCTGAGCCGAAGCCGGACGCTCAACCGACTGAGCCGCCCAGGCGCCCCAAGCATATTTTCTGATAAAAATAGAAAACCTGAAATGGTTCACCGCTGATCAATCATTACTAAAGGAACTCCCAACAAACATTCTTTAGGGGGCAGAGGTGACAATAATCCCTGACACAAAGGTAGAATCATCAACCATGAATGATATTAATATGTGGTGCTATGGACTGAAGTGTGTGCCTGGAAAATTCATACACTGACATCCTAATGTCAAGCGTGACTCTATTTGGATTAAGGAAGTGATAAAGGCTACTGTGAGGTGGGGCCCTGAGCCAAAAGCATTAGCATCCTTAGAAGAGGAGACACCAGACAGCTGTCTCCCGGCCACCAGAGCCCAAATCTGCCTGCACCTTGACTCTAGCCTCCAGCTCCAGATCTGAGAGAAACAAATCTCTGTTGTTGGAGCGACTCCGTCTTCATTTTGTTGCGGCAAAGGAGACGACTGAGACGTGTGGATAAATCAGAGCAAACTTTGACGAGGTAGCATGGCCATAATTCCTTCCTTGGAAGGTTAAGGAAACTAAGAGACAACTGGATACCAACGGCATAAAAGGCAGGAGGGAAGTGATTAAAGTTTAAGTGTTTTTTGGTTTTTGTACAGTGTACCAAGAGGTTAGAGGTCTTGATAGAATTTAGACGTATTTCATACCATTTTTACATAAGACTCCCCAACATTTAAGTATATAAAACGTCCTATAAAAACAAGCTGCTAGATTGGCCTTCAGGCTGCCAACCCCTACAGGAGGGAAACACGATTAGGCGAGGTGGCCTCCACTGCTAGCGCTGGAGTCACAGTGAAGAAGCTGGGATGAATAAAAATTAAAAGCTCCAAGGAGGTAGTGGCCCCATGCAGCTCCTAAAAAGACCCCTTCAGAGGGGGTGAATCTGGGGCCAGGCTGGGCCCAGACCCCACGGACGGGGTGTCTCTGGCGGGGGTCTCGGGGGACTCGATTATACTAGTTGTGATGCCAGAAAGACTGCAAGCCAGGACGGCAGTCGGGAGTTGCGGAGAAGAGCGCCTCCGCCAAGTGAAGAAGGGGCGCCGCGATGCCACCAAACCGGAAGCCACGGAGAGCAAACCGGAAGTGTACCGGAAGGAACGTCTCCCTCCCAGCGCCGCCTGCCGCGTCTTGCGCCCCTAGCGGCGTAGTCTCGCGTGGCGGCACCTGCGAGGGGAACCCGGGTGCGTGGGGCCGGGGCGGGAGGCTGGTTTGGGAGCTCGGGTGGAGCTGAGCTGCTTCTAGTAAGTGGCACACCCTGCAAACAGTAAACAAAGGAAATCTGGTGGAGCCTCTAGTATCAAAGGCGATTGCAACCCAAGAAGCATTGCTATAATGGAGAGCTTTCCCTAACTGGGAAGGGCAACTCCAACAGGCGGACAAACTCTAAGTTTCTATGCATCTGTTCACATAGCCTCAAAATCTATCAAGCAAACATTAACAGAAATAAAAGATGCAATGGTAGATTTCAATATGGTTCTCTCTGCGTACGTTAAAACAAGCCAGCAAATTAATAAACAGATGGGATATTTGTACATCGGGATTAACAATCTCAGCCCAATGACAGATACAGGGCACTGCATCCAACAGCTGAAAAATCGTTTTTTTTTTTTCAAGGGGACATGAAATATTTACCAAGTTTTTGTCCATACGTTGGTGTCAAGCAATTCTCAACAGTTTCAGTGGATTCAAATCATCTTGAGTGTGTTTTCGAGCATAGTGATACTAAGTAAAAAACTAATAACAAAAATTAAAATATCCCCAAGTCTTTGGAAATGAAGCAGTACATTTCTAAATATCCTAAGACTCAAAAAAAAAAAAAAAAAAGAAGATCAGGATGGAAGTTAGAACATATTTATATTAAATTAAGTGTGTACATTATGTGAAAATGGAAAAAGGGAAACTTCATTTAGAATGCAGCGGGGAGGCCAGCATGGAGCTCTCACCACCTCCCCCTCCTCGTCAACCGCAGATTCTCTAGGTGGGGGAACCCGCACCTTGCAGGTGGACACACAGCTTCACTCAGCGGGGTGGGATGGAAGGTTCCTTCACCGACAGCCCAGCCAATGAGCAGCCACTACACTTCCAGCTCCCAGTTTAGTCCAATGGACTTCTTCTGTTTACAGCAGCCCGCCCCTCCCTCTTCCCTCTATAAAAGAACCTTCCAATGCTTTTGACCTAGCTTGCTTGTCCTGGATTTTTTGTTGTTGTTGTTGCTATTCTCAAAAATAATCCCATTTTTTTATTTAAAATTTTTTTAATATTTATTTTTGAGAGACAGACAGACAGAGCGCAAGTGGGGGAGGGGCAGAGAGAGAGAGAGAGAGAGAGAGAGAATCCAAAGCAGTTTCCAGGATCCGAGCTGTCAGCACAGAGCCTGTTGTGGGGCTCCAACATGTACTGAGAGATCATGACCTGAACTGAAGTTGGACGCTTAACCCACTGAGCCACTCAGGTGCCCTGAATAAGCCCATTTTTTTTGCTGGTATTTGCTGGTAAAGTAACTAGTAGCTTTCTTTTTAAAGTAAACAGTAACACATTATTATTTGTGGTATAGCACTAAAGCCCTGCTTCTAAGGAGAAGTTTGTCGTCTAAAATCATATGCTAATGGCAGGAAGTCTGAAGGTCAGAGACGGGAGTATCAATTTCAAGAACTTAGAAAAGGTATAACCAATGAACCCCAAGGAAGTAGAAAGAATCAGAAACTAATCAAATAGAAAATAAACCCCCCAAAAATCAAGAAAATCGGGTCACTTCTTTGAAAAAGCTAATACAACTACTAAATCCCTAGAAAGAATTACTATGACTAAGAGAGAAGAAACAAATGATCAATTTCGGGGATGAAAACGATGACATGTCTACTGATGCTGCAAACATTAAAAGGGTTTGGGAAAGGGTACAACCCGGGCCCCAGGCAAAGTGTCGTGACTTGACACTAAGCACAACCCGTGAAAGCAACAATGGGTAAATTGGATTTCATCACAATTAAAATGTTTTACTCTGCTAACGACCCTGTTAAGACAGTGGGAAGATGAGCTTCAGACCTGGCGGCCACCTCTGCAAGCCACGGAGTCCTACGAGGAAGCATCATCCACAGTAGAGAGGGAATTCTCAAAACTCCGCATTCAAAAAATGAGAATACAGTTAGAAAATGGGCCAGAACACATGAACAGACATTTCACCAACAAGCGCTCAAAGATGCTCAACATCTGGGGTGCCTGGGGCGCCTGGGGGGCTCAGTCGGTTGAGCATCCGACTTCAGCTCAGGTCATGATCTCATGGTTCATGGGTTCGAGCCCCATGTCAGGGTCTGTGCTGACAGCGCGGAGCCTGGAGCCTGCTTCCGATTCTGTGCCTCCCTCTCTCTCTTTCTCTCAAAAATGAATAAATGTTAAAAAAAATTTTTTTAAAGATGCTCAACATCACTGTCCATACTGGAAATGTGAATTAAGTGTTAGTCACAGTGAGGTATCACTGCACACCTGTCAGAAAGGCCACAATAAAAAATAGAGACCGCACCACATGCCGGCAAGGGCGCAGAGAAACTGGATTGCCTACGCTCGTCACCAAGGAACACAGCTCAGCAGCGTCTTCTAAAACGGAACATGCAAACAGCATGACCCAGCCATCGCTCGCGAGTCTTTCTCTCGGACAGGGAGGATGTGTGTTCGTGCAAAACGCCCACGCAGCCTCATTCAAAATAGTCAAAGGCTAGAAACAACCTAGATGCCCTTCGGCAGGCAAGCGTGGACACCAGCCATGCTCCGTCCGCACCGTGGAACTCTTCTCAGCCACAAAAGGGACGAACTAGTGCCACAGGCAACAGCCTGAATGAGACCTAAGGGAATCAGGCTGAGGGAAAAGAAGTTAGGCCGCCCTTCATCCGACAGTGATTCATCGGTATAACATTCCCCCGACGGCGCAGGCTCTGTCCCACCGTCCAGAAAAGCCCAGAGCTTGTTGCGGGGACACCTGCAGCAGAACCCCGAGGCCAGGAAGGCAGCCGCTCCTCTGTGGCAGGTGATGATGGTGGTGAATTAATAAGCGAAGGAAAGAATGATATGAGCTCTCATTCCTCACTCACACCCCCATCTTTTTTTTTTGTAATATTTATTTTTATTTTTGAGAGAGAGAGTGTGAGCAGGGGAGGGGCAGAGAGATGGGGAGACACAGAATCCGAAGCGGGCTCCAGGCTCTGAGCTGCCAGCACAGGGGCGCAGACCTACCAGCCGTGAGATCATGACCTGAAGTCGGACACTTACCAGGCTGAGCCCCCCCGGGCGCCCCGACTCACACCCCATCTCACAGGTAAGGAAATGAAGGCACAGGCAAATGCATATTTCAAACTTGCCACTGGGGGAAAAGCCATGTCAGAGACCTCCCTTCTCTTCGGGACACTTCACAGCAAAAGTGAAGGGTCCCATAGCTCTGGGGCCTCCTGCTGAGAAGCTCCTGGGCTTGTTCGGTACCCGGGAGGCGCGTCCAGTGCCTTCCAGGGAGCGGAGAAAGCAGGAGGGACTGGGGTAGAACGTTCTGTGGCAGGTCAGGGCTGCCTCCTCTCTCTGTCAGAGCCTCACACTGGCTCCGGGCCTTCTGTGTGGCAAACGGAGCGAGATGGGGTTGTGGTCACCCCCTCAGGGCCACTTAGACGAGCAGAACTTAAGAGGGACGTCTGGTTTTCAGGCAGAGGAGCCATTTCCCCCGATAAGTCCAGATGACCTAGAGAATGTTGGTTTGCGCCGAGTCAGGGAAACAGGAAAGCTTTTGTGATCCAAAGACACACTTCTCAGACTTTGCTGGGCACCGCTCTTCACCTGGGGTGGGTGAAGATGCCACTAGCCGTGGCCGCTGAGTGCCTGAAAGGCTGAGAGTCTGCTAGGGGAATTTAAAAGTTCTCTAATTTGGGTTACCTGGAATTTCAATAGTCACACCAGCTTTGGGCGTGTCTTGCTGTTCCTTGCATTTAAAAAGTCTAATCAAGAGGCGCGCCCGGGTGGCTCATATGGTTGAGCATTCGACTTCTGCTTGAGTCATGATCTTGTGGTCCATGAGTTCGGATCCCATGTCGGGCTCTGTGCTGACAGCTCAGAGCCTGGAGCCTGCTTCGGATTCTGTGTCTCCCTCTCTTTCCGTCCCTCCCCCCCGCTCACACTCTGTGTCTCTTTCTCTCTCACTCAAAAATAAATAAAACATTAAAAAAATTTAATCAAGAAAATACACTCCTCAAGTCCTAACAATCGGACACACCTGAACTAAGTGTTGGCTCCTCCTACTCTGGGCGCGCACAGTCTTGGCAGCCCCGATGTGGTTGGGGGGCTCCTGGTCAAGGGCCCCAAGGTGCAAACAGCCCTAGGGTCCCTGCTGTGGCCCCAGTGACCACCTGCCCTGCCTGCCCTTTCCACTGACCCCTCTGGGCCTGGGGCCCAGCCCACCGCACAGCTGGGGGACCACAGGGCTTGCCTCTTCTCCCACCTCACTTTCCTGCTTAAGGCTTTCTCTCCTCACCCTTTCTTCTCGCAGCCTTTCCCCCACTGGCTGCTGGGGGGAGGGGACAGCAGTGGTGTGCCCTGGGCCCACCTGTTCAGTCTTCAGGGATCTGGGGAGTCTTTGTTAAGGACAGATGTAAAGTTGAGTTATATCACCTTGCAATTTCACAAATTATGTTACAGCAAAGGTGGTACAATTTACTACTTCCGACACCACGTTACTGCCACCTACTCTCTTAAGGGGTGGCTCTGCCTGTTGCTCCTGGTGGGCGGCAACGGTGGAGTCGGTGGACACGCGCCCCGGCGGGGCTGCTGTGCACCCCGTCCCCGCTCACTGCGGGCCCCTCGGCGGCTTCACAGTGGCCGACGGGAGACCGGCAGGTGGGAGGGACAACCACGGAAATCAGCAGATGACAACGCCGCGTCTTGATGCATCGCGTTGTCGATTCCTCGGACCGAAGAAAACGAGAGAGACCGCTCATCGTGCCCCGGCGGTCCTAGCCGTTCGCCTTGTGAGCGGCCCAAGACTGGGGATTGAAGACCAGGGTCGGCTGGCGCTGAGAGCTCGCCGGCGGCGGCACCGACGAGCGCCCCCGAGTGGCACCTCCACGGAGGCGCGTGCCCCTGGCTCTCCCACAGGGACCCATCCAGGCCCAATGGGGCTCCACCTGGGCTGCAAGAAAACGTCCTGTGTGTGTCCTTACTCTCCGCGACTGGCGTCCTGCGTATCTTTTCCACGCATACAGTTGGTAGTAAACTTCTGCGCAGCTGCAGCTGCACAGTTTTGTGGGCTGAACCTTCCCCGGCACACCCCGAGGGGCTCCCCCTGCCCACCGCGTCTCTCGTCTCCCCTCCGTAAGACTCCTTTGTACTTACCCTCTGACCCTCCTTACTCTTGGATCAGTCCTTCCAATTAACGACATCTAAGATCACAAGCTTCGTGACACTTCCACGCTCCTTGGAGGTCATGATGCCTGTGTAGACACACCTTCCCTCAACCATCTGGGCTCCAAGAGGTCTAGGACGATGGCCAGGCTTTGCAGGTAACAGAGCACTTGACACCCAAACACTGTCTGATTCTCAGGTCCAGCCTGGAGGAAGTCCCCCAAGCCCAACTTGGGAGACCAAGGCTCTGAGCCTTGGGGCCACGCACACCACCCCCCCAACCCCACCACCCCAGCCACAAAGCTACGGAGCCAGGCCTGGGACCAGCGCCTGCACTTCCCAGCCCAGGCCTGCCTCCCCACGGCCGCTGCCAGAGACAGGGCTCCCTTGGTGGGGAGACATCCAGCTCAGCGACCTCTTGGGAATGTGTCCCTGGACTCGGCAGCCCAGGGACGATCAAGCCACAGTTGCCTGGACCTTAGGCCACAGGCAGGTACAAGTCTGGTTGGCTCTGCGGATGCCTGCAGCCCATCCAAGAGTTCCTGCAATGACTGGGGTCCTCATTGTCATTGCCATGGCTGCCGGCTGATCGACTCAGCACCAGGTGCTGGAGGTGCCAAGTTTGAGCTCCCTCCCCTAGAAGCAGACGCTGAGGTGGGGACCGGAGAGCAACGATTCACCCCGCAGCTGAAGGGCCATCTCTAGGGGAGACGAGGAGGAGGAGGCATCCTCCAGCCAATTACCACCGCAGGCCACATGGCTCTGTCTCATGGGAATGGCCTGGTGTTCGTGTAGAACCTCACCCCGGAGCCATCCCACCCGGGGAGGGAGTGAGGTGGATGGAGTCCTTGGCCGCCGCTGTCATTGCTGGGGCCGCAGGGGCATCAGTTTTCTGGCACTGCTGGCCTACCTTGTTAAGATCCAGGAACCGAGGCCAAGAGTGAGCCCCAGGCCAAGGAGTCTAGTGTCAGCCTTGGAACCGGGCATGGGAACAGGATGGCGAGCAGAGGGAGCAGGTGGGCACTGATGGTGTCCGTTGGCGTCATCTCATTAGATCTGCACCAGTGCCTTCCAAGGTCGGCCACACGGGGGTCCCTGTGGTGAAGACGAGGCAAGGGAGGCAGGACGCTTGCCTGAGGCCTCACTGCCGGGAGGACGCAGCAGGGCGCAGAAGCCAGGCGCTCCTGTCCCCTGAGCCCGGGGGACCTCTGAAATAGGGCTTCTCTTTTACCCGGGGCTGCGGGAAGACACGTGGGAGCCACTCCCTGCCGCCAGAGCCGGCACTGGCCGCCCCCAGGGCCCTCCTTCCAGTGAAACCCCTTGGCCCTTCCACTCCCAGCCAAGGCTGCCGTGGGCCAAAGCCAGGCACAGTACCCCAAATGTGGGGAGCATGATAAGTGTTTGTGGACTGAATGAATGACTGCACAACCAGTGTGTGTGGCCCTGCTTAGCTCCAGTGGGATGGGTCCTCTCTCACCTGGCTCCTGTTTGCAGGCTGGGGGCCCAGGTGGCCAAGGCACCAAAGCCCTGTCTGCCCACCGGCCAGGTGCCCCGGAGCACGGCCAACAAGGTGGTGCCGCTGGGAGGGGGTTGCAGCCTCCAGGCAGCCAGCTGTTTCTCCAGGCCCGACACGGTCCCGCCACAGGGACACAGGGCCTTCCAGGTGGCAGGCTCCCGGCTGGGCACTGCAGGCATGGAAGATGCCCCCTCTCTGTAGAGTGGGCTTGGTGGACACACAAACAGGGCCGCATGGAGGATGAGGTGGAGGGACGGCATCTTGAGGCCGTGGCGCGTGCCCACAGATGGGCCACTGGCTTTCCCTGCCCGGATGAAGGGGCAGCCGGGCTCGTCTGTGCAGGGCTTTGGGCATGGAGGCCCTTGGAGCGGCGCTGGGGACGCGATGTTCCCCTTCAGAGCCACCTTGCCTGGCATCCTCCCAGCTGGGGAAAGGGCCATGCCCCGCCCCCAGACCCTGGTCTACCTGGCAAAGGGGTGTGAGCTCAAGGTGTGGACCCAGCAGTGAAGGCCCAGGCTCCCCAGCCAGCGTGGCCTCAGTCGTCCCCTGCTTGCTTCTGGTGGGGAGAGTGGCCCCAAAGGCACCCTGCTCCACGCCTGTCTGGCAGCCCGTCTAGAAGCTTCCTGGGTCCCTTCTCCTGTAGTATGGAGTCCTCCCAGCCCCTCTGTAAACGGTCCCTTTCACCCCTGTCTTACCGATGGCTTGAATCAAACCCCACGCCTCGGAGCCCCCAAGTTACCACCCTCCTTTCCAGCGGCACATCGTCTCCTGATTCCGGTCTGTACCGGATGCGTCACGCGCATGGGGACGGTACCATTGTCGCCAGCTTCTGACAAGATGTAAAGTGCAGAAGGAGAGGCCGCACAGCCAAGACCGGACGAACCGGTCCGCGGACCCCAAAGCCGGGCCTCCCTGACACAGCGCGGCCTCTGCGGGGAAGGGGCCGCAGCCCCCTGGGGTCCCCAGGGCGCCCCCCCCGGGCCCCCCCTGCTGCTCTCAGCCAGTCCTGGGGGAAGCACCCAGCTGTGAAGGGCAGCCAGCTCGGTGACAGGCCGCGGGCCCTGCCGAGCGACGCCACGGGACACCCGAGAAGCTGGGCCGGGTCTCGTGCGTGTGAGCACGTGTGCGCATGCGTGTGAGTGGGGGCGGGGCAAGGCACACGCGTACGCGTGAACAGGTGCGTGCGTGCGTGCACGCGTGTGAGAGCGGGTGGGCCCGTGTGCGTGCGTGCCCGGCAGAAGCAGCGCGGGACAGGCAGGGGGGCGGGGCCGCTCCGGGTGTGTTTGGTGCGTGAGTTCACACCCGGCTGGGGCGGAATCGGTGGCTGGAGCGAGTGGGAGGGGCCGAGGCTGCAGGAGGGCGGAGGATGCTGCGAGGTGCCCGCCCGGCCCAAGCTTCCGGTGTGTCGTCCTTGGCCGGAGCCTCGGTCCACTCTGCCCCCTGTGGCAGGAGCCCCGAGGGGTGCGCGGCCTCGGTGGCGGGAGGGTGCTCGGGTCCACGCTGCCGGCCTGTCACCGGCTTCCCACCGCCACCCTGCCTGCCACGTCTCCGCTCGGCCAGTCGGAGGCGCTGGGTGGAGCTGATGCCGGAGGGCAGGGGCGGTGGCCGCCAGCGGCCATCTGTAGACAGCAGGGTGGAGTCCCTCGGGTCGGGTCGGCGGCGCCTGTGTCAAGCAGCGACGCGACCTCGCCCAGGCCAGCGTCAGCGGACACCCCGGAACTGGTCACACGCGGAAGCAGAGGAGGGCCTGGGGCCCCAGGACCGATCGGATCCCCTTAAAAGGGGCAGGATTCTCGCCGCAAACCGCCAGACTCTGCGGACACGGCCCCTGCGGGTCTGACCGCCTCACGAGGGCAGCTGCGGCCGCAGCCTCTCCCGAGGGACCTGCGAGCGGAGCTGAGACCCCGCAGGGCTGGAAGGGAGCAAGCAGGGAGTGCGAGAGCTGGCC
>JAQQST010001633.1:0-12098 GCA_028646485.1 Cryptoprocta ferox | reverse complement strand
GAGGTTTATCAATTTTGTTCATTTTTTCAAAAAACCAACTCTTTGTTTCATTGATCTGCTCAACTGTTTTTTTTGGATTCGATATTATTTATTTCTGCCCTGATCTTTATTATTTCTCTTCTTCTGCTGGGTTTGGGGTTCTCTTGCTGCTCCCCTTCTAGTTCCTTTAGGCGCTCAGTTAGATTTTCCATTTGCGCTTTTTCTAGTTTGTTGTAATAGGCCTGGATTGCAATATACTTTCCTCTTAGGACTGCCTTTGAAAACTTCTTTAAATGTTTGTTAGAATTCACCTGTGAATCCATCCGGCCCTGAACTTCTGTTTGTTTGGAAATTTTTGATTACTGATTCAGTTTTTTTTTTGTTGTTGTTTGTTTGTTTTTGTTTTGGGGAGGTTCTTTTTACTGGTTATAAGTCTCTTCAAGTTTCCTATTTCTTCCTGTCTCTGTTTTAGTAGTTTACATGTTTCTAGGAATTTATCCTTTTCTTCCAAGTTGTCCAATTTGCTAGCATATAATTTTTCATAATATTCTCTTTGATTGTATATCTGTGGTATGAGTTGTTATTTCTCCTCTTCCATTTCTAATATTATTTATATGAGTCCTTTCTCTTTTTTTCTTGATAATTCTGCTAGAGGTTTATCAATTTTAGTGATCTCTTCAAAGAAAAAATGGTTTCATTGATGTGTTCTATTTTTTTTAATTTCTATATCATTTATTTCTGCTCTAATCTTTATTATTTCCTTCCTTCTGCTGGTTTTAGGTATCATTTGGTGTTCTTTTTCTAGCTCCTTTAGGTGTAAGGTATTTATTTGAAATTTTTCTTGCTGCTTCAGGTAGTCCTGTATTATTATAAACTTCCCTTTGAGAACCACTTTTGTTGCATCTCAAAGGTTTCGGACCATTGTGTTTTCATTTTATTTGTTTCCATGATTTTTTAAATTCCTTCTTTGATTTCCTTGTTGACCCATTCATTATTTAGTAGTGTGTTGTTCAACCTCCATGTATTTGTGGTCTTTCCAGGTTATTTCTTGTGGTTGACATCCAATTTCATAGTGTTTTGGTCAGAAAAGATGCATGGTATGACTTTGATCTTCTTGGATTTGTTGAGACTTGTTTTGTGGGATAATATGTGATATATTCTGAAGAATGATCTGTGTGCATTTTAAGAGAAAGTGAATTCTACTTTTTTAGGATGGAATGTTATGAGTATATCTGTTATATTCATCTCTTCCAGTGCATATTTCAAAGCCATTGTTTCCTTTTTGATTTTCTGTTTACATGACTCGTCCACTGATGTAAGTGAGGTGTTAAAGTCCCCTTCTATTATTGCATAATTATTGATTATTTCCTCTATGTTTGTTATTAACTGTTTTATGTATTTGGTGGCTCCTATGTTGAGTACATAAATATTTGCAATTGTTATATCTTCTTATTGGATATTCTATTTATTATTATATAGTGTCTTTCTTTGTCTCTTGTTACAGTCTTTGTTATGAAGTTTGTTTTATCTGATGTAAATATTGCTACCCTGGCTTTCTTTTGACATTCCTTTGCATGATAGATATTTCTCCATCCACTTACTTTCAATCTGGAGGTGTCTTTAAGTCTAAAATGAGCTTCTTGTAGGCAGCATATACATGGGTCTTGTTTTTTTTATCCTTTCTGTCACCCTGTGTCTTTTTATTGGAGTATTTAGTCCATTTACATTCAAAGTAATTATTGATAACATAACTGTTGCCTTTTTATTACTTGTTTTATAGTTATTTCTGAAGATTTTCTCATCCTTTCTTGTCTTTCTGTCTTTCATGGTTTTCTGGTTTTCTTCGGTGTTACTTGTGGATTTCTTTACCTTTATTCTTTGCATATTTATTAGTTGTTTTTGATACATGGTTACCATTTAATAGATAGTTACCATTAGGTTTGTATATAACATCTTCTGCATGTACCAGTCTGTACTAAGTTGATGGTGTTTAAGTTTGAACCCATTACATACTCCTCTCCTCCCCACATTTTAGATACAGGTTATTATATTTTACATCTTTTTATTTTGTGAGATCTTTAATTTTTTATAGAAATATTCATTTTTACTTCTTTTGTGTTTCCTTCCTTCATACTGTCACTTTTGGTCTCTCCTTTCCACTCAGAGTCCTCTTTTAATATTTCTTGCAGGGCTGGTTTAGGGGTCTTGAATTCTTTTGCTTTTTGCTTGTCTGGAAACTCTTTATCTACCCTTCTATTATGAATGGAAGCCTTGCTGGATAGAGTATTCCTGGCTGCATATTTTTCCCATTCAGCACTCTCTTCTGAACATATATTATGCAAAAGTAGCAAAAGTTTCTTGCCAAAGTTTCAAAACTTTGCAAAAACTTTCAAAGTTTCTTTTGAAAAAGCTCCTGCTAACCATATAGGGTTTCCCTTTTAAAGTATTATCTTCTTTTGTCTTGCTGTTTTTTAATTTTTTTGTATCACTGTATTTTACAAACTTAATTACCATATGACTTGGTGTGGATCAGCTTTTGTTGATTTGATTTTGTTAGGGGTTCTCTGTGCCTCCTGGATCCAGGTATCTGTTTCCTTCCTCAGATTAGGGAAGCTTTTAGCTATTATTTCTTGAAATAAATTTTCTGCCCCTTTTCTCTCTCTTCTTCTGAGATTCCTATAATATGAATGTTATTACATTTGATGGAAACACTAAGTTCCCTAAGTCTCTTCTTGTTTTGCATAATTCTTTTTTCTCACTTTTGCTCAGCTTGATTATTTTCCATTACTCTGTTTTTTGTGTCACTAATTCATTCCTCTGCTTCTTCCATCCTGCTGTTTGTTCCATCAGACGTTTCTAATTTTGTTTATTGAGACCTTTATCTCTGATATGTTATTCCTTATCTCTGTGTTAAGGGTGTCACTCATGTCTTCCACTTTTTTTTTTTTTCAAATCTGGTGAGTATCCTAATGATCATTGATTTAAATACTCCATCAAGCTATGTTACTTAAATCTGTTTTGCTTATATCCCTGGCCATGGCCATGTTCTGTTCTTTAATTTGAGGTAAATTTTTCTATCTTCTCATTTTGTCTAAGTTTTTCTCTGTGTTAGGAAAGTCAACTTTGTCTTCAAAATGGCCTTTTGAAGAAGAAATCCTATAGTGCCCTGCCATCTAGTGTCCCCTGTTCTCCAGGACCTGGCACTTATGGAAATATCTCCAGTGGGTGCCATGTGTGCTCTGCTTTTTTGCCCTGGACACTTTATCCTTTATGCTAGTCATCTACAGAGGCTCTCCATATCTTCTGTGGGTAGTGTTTGGTTCCTGTCCTGAATTTGTAACATTTTCACTAGGTGTGCCCTGGTCTCCTTGTGAAATGAGACCTGTCACCATGCATCTGGAACCAAGGCTCTGCAAAACTCTCAAGTTGGGAGACATGGTGTGAGCAGGGGTTTGGGCCAGTCTTCTGGGGGAGGGGGCCCACCACACGGGGACTGATATAGGGGTAACTAGGAAGGGCAGTTCTACTGGAGCACTAGAGGGAAGGACTTGGTGTAAGCAAGTTGGATAGTGAGTGTCGGTGCTGTGCTGCTTTCTACAGGTGGCCCAGTGCTTATGCTGAGGGAGATGGTGCCTGCCAGTTCCCTTGTTCCCAGAGGGCTCCCTTCATGAATGCTGCCTCTCTGGGACATACTGAGATGAAAACCTGTGCCGCAGGTTTTCTTCAGATTGAGTTCCATGTATGTCTGTCGTTTGCCTGCCTTCTCTCCAAGAGCAATGCAACGCCCTCTGGGCTGTATCCCAGCCAACCCTACTAACCTTTAAAACTCCAGGCTTTATGACCCACTTTTTGCCAGAATGCACAAAATTAGGCCCCTCTCACTTTCCAAGCTGATTGTTATGGGAATTCACTTTCTCCGTGAGCTTCCCTGTGTGCTAGTCTGTCTCTTACCCTTCTCTATGACTTCAGCTCCTTCCCCAACACAGTGGCCATGATATGTTTTGCTCCCAAACCATATCTCGGCACTTCCTACCTTCTTCGATGTAGCCTCTTATCTAACTGTTGTGGAGTTTGTTCTACCAGTCTTCAGATTGATTTCTGAGTTGTTTAAGATGATTTGATAGTTATCTAGACATAGGGTATCAGAATGGATAAAAAAATAAAATCTATATGCTGCCTAAAAGAGACTAATTTTAGACCTAAAGACACCTGCAGATTGAAAGTGAAGGGATAGAAAACATTTATTATGCTAATGGATATCAACAGAAAGCCGGAATAGCCATACTTATATCAGACAAACTAGATTTTAAACTAAAGACTGTAATAAAAGATGAAGAAGGACATTATGTCATAATTAAGGGATCTATCCAACAAAAATATCTAATAGTTATATATATATTAATTAAAAACATACAAAAACTCATTGATAACAATACAGTAATAGTAGGGGACTTTAATATGCCACTTACAGATCATCTAATCAGAAAACTAACAAGGAAATAATGTCTTTGTATGACACACTGGACAAGACGGACTTAGCAGATATATTAAGAACATTTTATTCTAAAGCAGCAGAATATACATTCTTTTTGAGTGCACGTGGAACATTCTCCAGAGTAGATCACATACTGCATCACAAATCAGCCCTCAACAAGTACAAAAATATTGAGATCATACCATGTATATTTTCAGACCACAACACTATGAAACTTGACATCAGTCACAAGAAGAAATTTGGAAAGAGCACAATACATGGAGGTTAAAGGACACCTACTAAAGAATGGATGGGTTAACCAGGAAATTAAAGTAGAAATTAAAAAAGTACATGGAAGCCAATGAAAATGAAAACATGAAAGTTCAAATCCTTCGGGATACAGCAAAGGCAATCCTAAGAGGGAAGTATATTGCAATGCAGACATACCTCAAAAAGGAAGAAAAGTCTCAAATATACAACCTATCCTTACACCCAAAGGAGCTGGAAAAGGAATAGCAAATAAATACTAAAGCCAGCAGAAGGGAAATAATAAAGACTAGAGCAGAAATAAATGATATAGACACAAACAAAATACCAGTAGAACAGATCAACAAAACTAAGAGCTAGTTCTTTAAAAGAGGTAATAAAATTGATAAAACTCAAGCCAGACTTATCAAGAGGAAAAGAGAAAGGACTCAAATAAATAAAATCATGAATTAAAGAGGAGAGATCACAACCAATACCACAGAAATACAGTTATAAGAGAATATTATAAAAAATTATACACCAAAAAACTGTGCACTCTGGAAGAAATGGACAAATTCCTAGAAACATGCAAACTGTCAAAACCAAAACAGGAATAAATAGATAATTTGAACAGAGTCATAACAAGCTAAGAAATTGAATCAGTAATCAAACCTCCCAACAAACAAAAGTCCAAGGCTAAATGGCTTCCTGGGGGAATTCTACCAGACTTTTAAAGAAGAATTTATACCTATTCTTCTCAAACTACTCCAAAAAATAGAAACGGGAGGAAAATTTCTGAACTCATTCTATGAGACCACCATTACCTTGATTCCAAAACCAAACAAACACCCCACTGAAAAGGAGAGTTATAGGCCAATATCCCTGATGAACATGGATTCAAAAATTCTCAATAAAATACTAGCAAATTGAATTCAGCAGTACATTAAAAGAATTATTCACCATCATCAAGTGGGATTTATTCCTGGGTTGCAGGAGTGGTTCAGTATCAACCAATCAATCAATGTGATACACCACATTAATAAAAGAAAGGATAAGAACCATATGATCCTCTCAATAGATGCAGAAAAAGTATTTAACAAAAATAGTATCCATTCTGGGTAAAAACCCTGAAGAAAGCAGGGATAGAAGGAAGATACCTCAACATCATAAAGGCCATATATGAAAGACCCACAACTAATATTATGCTCAAAGGGGAAAAACTGAGAGCTTTTTCTCTGTGGTCAGGAACAAAACAGGGATGTCCACTCTAACCATTACTACTCAACATTGTATAGGAAGTCTTATCCTCAGCAAGACAACTAAAAGAAATAAAAGCTATCCAAATCTGCAAGGAAGAGGTCAACCTTTCACTATTCACAGATGTCACCATACTCTGTATAGAAAACTCAAAAGATTTCACACACAAAAAAATGCTAGAACTAATACATGAATTCAGCAAAGTCACAGGATATAAAATCAATGTACATATATCTGTTCCATTTGTACACACCAATAATGAAGCAGCAGAAAAAGAAATCAAAGAATCGATCCCATTTACAACTGCACCAAAAAACAATAAGATACCTGGGAATAAACCTAACCAAAGAGGTAAAATATCTGTACCTTGAAAACTACAGAACACTTATGAAAGAAATTGAAGAGGACTCAAGGAAATGGAAGAATATTTCATGCTCATTGATTGGAGGGGAAAACATTGTTAAATGTCTATACTACAAAAAGCAGTCTACACATTCAATGCAATCCCTATCAAAATACCTCCAGCGTTTTTTGCAGAAGTAGAACAAAGAAACCTAAAATTTATATGGAACAA
Source organism: Cryptoprocta ferox (assembly GCA_028646485.1). NCBI lineage: Eukaryota > Metazoa > Chordata > Mammalia > Carnivora > Eupleridae > Cryptoprocta > Cryptoprocta ferox. The sequence continues at coordinate 5,568 of JAQQST010001633.1, read as the reverse complement.
CTAAAGACCTGGAATAGCCAAAGCAGTCCTGAAAAAGAAAAGCAAATGTGGATACATCATGATTCCAGACTTCAAGCTATATTACAAAGGTGTAATCATCAAGACAATATGGTACTAGCACAAACACAGAATCATAGGTCAATGGAACAAAATAGAAAATCCAGAAATGGACCCAAAACTGTATGGTCAACTAATTTTTGACAGAGCAGGAAAGAAAATCCAATAGAAAAAAAAGACAGTCTCTTCCCAAAAAATGGTGTTGAGAAACCTGGACAGCAGCATGTAAAAAAATGAAACTGGACTGCTTTCTTGCAGCATACACAAAAATAAATTCAAAATAGATGAAAGACCTAAATGTGAGACCTGAAACCATCAAAATCCTAGAAGAAAACACAGGCAACAACCTCGTTGACTTTGGCCATATCAACTTCTTACTAGACATGTTGCCATAGGCAAGGAAAATAAAAGCAAAAATGAACTATTGGGACTTCATCAAGATAAAAAGCTTCTGCACAGCAGAGGAAACAATCAACAAAACTAAAAGTCAGCCTATGGAATGGGAAAAGATATTTGCAAATGGCATATCTGATATTGGGTTAGTATCCAAAATCTATAAATATTTATAAAACCCAACTCCCAAAAAACAAATAATCCAGTTAAAAATAGGCAAAAGACATGAGCAGACATTTTTCCAAAGAAGACATCCAGATGACTAACAGACACATGAAAAAGATGCTCAACATCACTCATAATCATGGAAATATAATCCAAAACTATGATGAGGTACCACCTCACACCTGTCAGAATGGCTAAAATTAACAGCACAAGAAACAACAGGTGTTGGTGAGGATACAGAGAAAAGGGAACACCTTTGTGCAGTTGGTGGGAATGCAAACTGATGCAGCCACTCTGGAAAACAGTATGGAGTTTCCTCAAAAAGTTGAAAATAGAACTACCCTATGATCCAGCCATTTCACTACTAGGTATTTACCCAAAGGATACAAATATATAGTTTCGAAATGTGTATGTACCCTAATGTTTATAGCAGCATTATCAACAATAGCCAAACTATGGAAAGATCCCAAATGTCCATTGACTGATGAATGAATGGATGAAGAAGATATGACATATATACACACATACAGTGGAATATTACTCAGCCATCAAGAAGAATGAAATCTTGTCATTTGCAAGGACATGGATGGAGCTAGAATGTATTATGCTAAGCAAAATAAGTTGGGCAGAAAAAGACAAATGTCATATTATTTCACTCACATGTGGAATTTAAGAAACAAAACAGATGAACATATGGGAAGAGAAATAAAAGGAGAGAGAGGGTACCAAACCATAAGAGACTCTTTACAATAGAGAAAAAACTGAGGGTTAAATGGAGGAAGGTGGGTGGGTAATGGGTATTAAGGAGGGAACTTGGAGTGATGAGCCCTAGGTATTGTATGTAAGTGATGAATCACTAAATTTTACTCCTGAAAACAATATTATACTATATGTTAACTAACTAGAATTAAAGTAAAATTTTGGGAAAAAAAAAAGAAAGAAAAAAAATAGCATGGAAGAAAATCTCTATGGCCTTGGATCATTTTCTCAAGATTCATTAAGGTCTAATTGATAAATAAAATTGCAAGATATTTTAAGCATACACATTATTTGATATATGTATACATTGTGAAATTATTTCCTTTATTTTTCTTAATGTTTATTTATTTTTGAGAGAGAGAGAGAGAGAAATGGTGTGGGAGGGGCAGAGAGAGGGAGACATAGAATCCAAAGCAGTCTCCAGACTCTTAGCTGTCAGCACAGAACCAGATGTGGGGCTCAAATGCACGAATCGTGAGATAATGACCTGAGCTGAAGTCGAACGCTTAAGCAACTGAGCCGCCCAGGTCCCCTGAAATGATTCCCTTTCAAGTTAATTAACACATCATTCATATCACATATTTACCCTTTTTCTTTCTTTCTTTCTTTCTTGCTTGCTTGCTTGCTTGCTTTTTGGTTTGGTGAGAATATTTAAGTTCTCCATTCTTAGCAAATTTTAATTATACATTACAGTGTTATCAACTATAGAAACCATGTTATACATTAGATTCTGAGACCTTTTTAATCTTAATTTTTTAATTTACATCTATGTTAGTTAGCATATAGTGCAATAATAATTCCAGGAGTAGAATCCAGTGATTCATCTCCTACATATAACTACCCAGAGCTCATCGCAACAAGTGTCTTCCTTAATGCCCCTTGTCCTTTTAGACCATCCCACCATGAACAACACCTTCAGCAACCCTCAGTTTGTTCTCTATGTTTAAGTCTCTTATGTTTTGTCCCCCTCCCTGTTTTTATATTATTTTTGTTTCCCGTACCTTATGTTCACCTGTTTTGTATCTTAAATTCGACATATGAGTGAAGACTTATGATATTTTTTTCTCCAATTGACTAATTTCACTTGGCATAATACACTCTAGTTCTATCCACATTGTAGCAAATGGAAATATTTCATTCTTTTTGATTTCCAGGTAATATTCCAATGTGTGTGTGTGTGTGTGTGTACACACATATATGCCAATGTCATATCTTCTTTATGTTTTTATAGTTTATTGTCAAGTTGGTTTCCATATAACACCCAGTGCTCTTCCCCAAAAGTGCCCTCTTCCATGACCATCACCCCGATTCCCCTTTCCCCCTCCCACTTCAGTCTTCAGTTTGTTTTCAGTATTCAAGAGTCTCTCATGTTTTGCCTCCCTTCCGCTTCCTAACTCTTTCCCCTTCCTTCCACTTCCCATGGTCCCCTGTTAGGTTTCTCCTGTTAGACCTATGAGGGAAAACATAGGGTATCTGTCCTTCTCCGCCTGACTTATTTCACTTAGCATGACACCCTCGAGGTCCATCCACTTTGCTACAAATGGCCAGATTTCATTTTTTCTCATTGCCATGTAGTATTCCATTGTATACATAAACCATATCTTCTTTATCCATTCATCAGTTGATGGACATTTAGGCTTTTTCCATGATTTGGCTATTGTTGAAAGTGCTGCTGTGAACATTGGGGTACATGTGCCCCTATTCATCAGCACTTCTGTATCCCTTGGGTAAATCCCCAGCAGTGCTATTGCTGGGTCCTTGGGGAGTTTTACTGATAGTTTTTTGAGGAACCTTCACACTGTTTTCCAGAGGAGCTGCACCAGTTTACATTCCCACCAACAGTGTAGCAGGGTGCCTGTTTCTCCACATCGTCGCCAGTATCTATAATCTCTTGATTTGTTCATTTTAGCTACTCTGACCGGCGTGAGGTGGTATCTCAATGTGGTTTTGATTTGTATTTCCCTGATGATGAGTGACACTGAGCATTGTTTCATGTGTCTGTTGGCCATCTGGATGTCCTCTTTGGAGAAGTGTCTATTCATGTCTTCTGCCCATTTCTTCACTGGATTATTTGTTTTTTGGGTGTGGAGTTTGGTGGTGAGTTCCTTGTAGATTTTGGATACTAGCCCTTTATCCGATATGCCATTTGCAACTATCTTTTCCCTTTCTGTCAGTTGCCTATTAATTTCCATGATTGTTTCCTTTGCAGTGCAGAAGCTTTTTATCTTGATGAGGTCCCAATAGTTCAGTTTTGCTGTTGATTCCCTTGCCTTTGGGGATGTGTCGAGTAGGAAATTGCTGCGGTTGAGGTCAAGGAATCTGTTTCCTGCTTTCTACTCTAGGGTTTTGATAGTTTCCTGTCTCACACTCAGGTCCTTCATCCATTTTGAGTTTATTTTTGTGTATGGTGTAAGAAAGTGGTCTAGTTTCATTCTTCTGCAGGTTGCTGTCCAGTTCTCCCAGCACCACCTGTTAAAGAGGCTGTCTTTTTTCCATTGGATACTCTTTCCTGCTTTGTCAAAGATTAATTGACCATACATTTGTGGGTCCAGTTCTGGGTTCTCTATTCTATTCTGTTGGTCTATGTGTCTGTTTTTGTGCCAATATCATACTGTCGTGATGACTACAGCTTTGTAGTAGAGGCTAAAGTCTGGGATCGTGATGCCTCCCGTTTTGGTTTTCTTCTTCAGTATTACTTTGGCTATTCGGGGTTTTTTGTGGTTCCATACGAATTTCAGGATAGTTTGTTCTAGCTTTGAGAAGAATGCTGGTGCAATTTTGATTGGGACTGCATTGAATATGTACATTGCTTTGGGTAATAATGACATTTTATCAATGTTTATTCTTCCGATCCATGAGCACAGAATGTTTTTCCATTTAGTTGTGTCTTCTTCAATTTCTTTCATAAGCTTTCTATAGTTTTCATCGTACAGGTCTCTTACATCTTTGGTTAGGTTTATTCCTAGGTATTTTATGTTTTTCGTGCAATTGTGAATGGGATCAGTTTCTTGATTTCTCTTTCTGTTGCTTCATTATTGGTGTATAAAAATGCAACCGATTTCTGTATATTGATTTTGTACCCTGTGACTTTGCTGAATTCACGGATCAGTTCTAGTAGGCTTCTGGTGGTGTCGATTGGGTTTTCCATGTAGAGTATCATGTCATCTGCAAAAAGTAAAAGTCTGACTTCATCTTTGCCTATTCTGATGCTTTTATTTCCTTTTGTTGTCTGATGGCTGGTGCTAGGACTTCCAGCACTATGTTATACAACAGTGGTGAGAGTGGACATCCTTGTCGTGTTGCTGATCTCAGGGGGAAAGCTCTCAGTTTTTCCCCATTGAGGATGATCTTAGTTGTGGGCTTTTCATAAATTGCTTTTATAATATTTAAGTAAGTTTCTTGTATCCCGACTTTCTCGAGGGTTTTTATTAAGAAAAGATTCTGTATTTTGTCAAATACTTTTTCTGCATCTATCGACAAGATCATACGGTTTTTATCTTTTCTTTTGTTAACGTGATGTGTCACATTGATGGATTTGCAAATATTGAACTAGCCTTATAACCCAGGAATGAATCCCACTTGATCATGGTGGATAATTCTTTTTATATGCTGTTGAATTCGATTTGCTATTATCTTGTTGAGTATTTTTGCATCTGTATTCATTAAGGATATTGGCCTATAGTTCTCTTTTTTTGTTGGGTTTGGGAATCAAAGTGATGCTGGCTTCGTAAAATGAGTTCAGAAATTTTCCTTCTATTTCTATTTTTCGAATAGCTTGAGGAGAATGGGTATTAACTCTGCTTTAAATGTCTGGTAGAATTGCCCTGAGAAGCCATCCGGCCCTGGGCTCATATTCGTTTGGAGATTTTTGATAACTGATTCGATTTCTTCACTGGTTATGGGTCTGTTCATATTTCCTATCTCTTCCCATTTGAATTTTGGTAGTGCATGTGTGTTTAGGAATTTGTCCATTTCTTCTAGATTGTCCAGTTTGTTGGCATATAATTTTTCATAGTAATCTCTGATGATTACTTGTATTCCTGAGGGCTTGGTTGTGATAGATCCATTTTCATTCATGATTTTGTCTACTTGGGTGTTCTCTCTTTTCTTTCTGAGGAGCCTGGCTAGAGGTTTATCAATTTTGTTTATTTTTTCAAAAAACCAACTCTTGGTTTCATTGATCTGTTCAATTGT
>JAQQST010001632.1:0-12099 GCA_028646485.1 Cryptoprocta ferox | reverse complement strand
TAAATAAATAAATAAATAAAATTGTGAAAAAATATATATATCAGCAAGCTGGGAAGTTGAGAAAACCTGTTTAGGAAAAATTAGCCTATATCAAAATGCTACCTGATTTGTGGATAGGGAAGACAACAGATAAGAAAAACTTAGAAGGCTCTAGTAATCTATAGTAATCTAGTAATCTATAAAGGCTATGATAATAAGGCACAGAAAGTTTGGGCAGGGAGTGATTGCAGAGAAATAATAAGAAGCAGTAATAAGAAAGAGTCTTAAGGAAGATTCACAGGACATGTTAACCAACTGGATAAGGGGAAATGTAAGTCTCCAATGAGAAAAAAAAAATGCTTCCAAATTTCTTAAGCCTGGATGCTTTAAAAAGAACCGTGGGGCCCAACAGAAATGAGGCCAGAAACGTAGAGAATGGCCAGAAAGAGGAGAGCCAGATGAAAATTACACCAGACAAATTGAGACATGGGCATGACTGTGAGGAACATTCAGGGACAGAGCTACAGATCTGGGCACTGGCAGCCTTGATGTGAGGGGACATAGGCACAGCAGAAGGAATCTGAAGAGTTGGAGGACAAGGACTTGGTCCTGGAGATGTGATAACCAAGAGTTATTAAGTCCCAGAAGCCACTGTGTATTGAGCTTTAGGAGAGAGGAGAAATATCTTTAAAATTAAGAATTTCTCAGAAACCATATCCCTGAAACAAGCTCTACCCATTTTCTGAACTACATATCTGACAAAAATGGTAAGATATGATTTATGCAATAAATTTTTTAAAGTGTCCCTGTGTGCTAGACACAGTCCAAGAAATGGAAACAGGGAGAAAGCCATCAAATCGAAAATGAGAACCTCCTACCTGTTCAGAGTCACTGAGGCTTGACAGTGACAGCCCAGCCTCCTCCAGTTTTAGACCAGGGCAATTAGGAAGCAGGACCCAGAATAGCCTTGCTGCAGGAAAGCTGATACCTGATGCTTTGAAGTTGATACCTGGATATATCCACCATCAAAATTCTCCCCCATCCCCACCAAGTTTATCCCCATTCTATACTCTGATCATAGCCAAAAATGTTTTCCCTGAAGACACTGCAATCCAAATTATGGATGAACTTCTTTAAATTCAGTCTCCCCAGAGCAGATGTAATGCCACTACATTAGGTCCACCTTTTCTCTAGATTCCTTAACTTTCCTACATTCCACTCAAGGAATCTTTGATTCTATTATAAGGAGGATCTGAGAGTAGTACTTACACAAACATTTCTCCAATTTTACATATATGTCAAGAAACATGTTCACTAACAATCTCAAAATAATCTTGACCCTTTCAATGAAAAAGCCTCAGCTTTAACTTTCTAATGGACAGCTGTGCAAGGCAGAGACTTTCCACCTTTAGGGAAGTCCCCAGATACCAGAGCCAGTGAACTTCTGTCCAGATAGCTCTGAAAGAATCACCCCTGTCCTCCATCAGTGGTTCATATCTGTCTATGTTCATCAGGCCTTACAGTCTTCTGCCCCTTAGTAGTTTTATATTTCATTCACTCTTTTTCAAAACTGCTATTGGAACAAAAATCTATAAGAGATACAAAAAGAGAAAAGTCTAACTAGTCCCAGAACATCAAAAACCAAATAAGAAAAGTCTCTGCCTTGCATTAAGCTGCAAGTCCGATTGCAAAATGCAAATTCCATTTACTTAATGAGTTGCTTATAATATTACAATAGCAATTAATCTAGTCTCAGAAGACTAAGGAAATAAAATATAAGAGCAATGACTCATAGTTACAATTTTGTCTACAAAACAGTGGCTTATTCACTGAGAGGGTTTGTTTCTTCTGATTTTTAGACCTATTCTAGATTCAAAGAGATTCAGTTTAACAGATATTTGTACATTACCAGATACATGAAGATGAAAAAGGTACCACAGCCCTCACTTCTAGGAGTTCTAATTATTAGGTCAGTTCAAAAATCTTAAATCAGGAACCAGGTTTGACAGAAATTGAGACTCAAGAGCCAGAGAGGTATGTTAGGATGAGGGAAATGAACTTTATACTTTGTGGTTGGAGGAAGGGGTAGACATTGAACTATTTTAAGCTGGAGCATAATGTGATCCAATTTGCATTTTAGACAGATCTCTATGGTGGTGATGGGTTGGCACAGCAGTGGCAAAGCCAAAAATGGGACTGCTTGCAAAGATATATGATGAGTAGAATCTTATTGGACATGGGTTGAAAGGAGAGGGGAACTACCTCCTCTGAGAATTCCTATGCTGCTCACAACACTGAGGGTCCTGCCTGCCAGGGGAAGGCAGGCATCTTTCTGCTCAGGCACCTCTCCTTTGCTTCTTACTTATCAAGCCTGCTGTATATTCTAAGTGCTAAGGCAGCAAGTTTTCTTCAGAGTGAACTGGGACGATCCAATCTGATCTTCACTTTGTTATTGTTGAATTTATTCTTGCTTTTTCTTCATTAACCCTGATGTATTGGAAATGACACAAAACTAGGGAAGTCAGGTGGTCTTGGGATTTTAATACTGGCTTGTTTGTAATGAGAGATGTGACCTTGGGTAAATTCCTGACCTGCTCTATATCTCATTTTGTCTATAATATGGGGAATTACCCAGTTATAAATATAAACCCTTCCAGATATGTCTATTTATTCCAAATAATTCTGTTCTAGTCTATCAACCAGTTATTAGAATGTAAAGAAAATACTGATTAACCCCCAGAGCAGTTCAGATAGGTTATATATAAATGACTTCTTGAAAAGGAAAGTCCCTGAGGCACAATAGACCAAAAAAAAAAAAAAAAGACTTCTCTAAATTAAAACAAAGACATGAAGGAAGCAAATCAATTCAATGGGATTTGATTGCTGGAAAAGTGCTGATCTTGAAATAGATATCTAAGTATGTTAAGAAAATCACCCAATGAGTTTAACTGTCTGGGACTGAAAACTAAGAAGAGGTGTGCCCAACTTCTGAACCTGTATATCTCTATTCCCTAGTTGCTGAGTTAACTTCTAATTCCTGCTGGCCATTTTGCAAATGGATTATTTTAGTGAACACTTGCTATTTGCGTTTTTTAAGTATTTTGTTTTTGTCTAATAGCCCTCTCTTTCTTAGGGAATAGCATTCCTCATTCTTTGGGGATGTTTCACTTACCCCTTTACTTACCATAGGTTTGTGGTCTGGGCTGCCATCTTGCTCTGTAACCTTGACTCCCTATTTACAACAATTTGACCATGGTTGGGCTTCTGACCTAACCTGACCACTATTCTCCTTTAGGATTTTTTCATGTGCAACTAAGAGGCAGAATCTTTTGCTTTCTGATGCTAAAGCTGAAAAAATACAGCCTTAAAGCTGTCAGGGGAAGAAGGTGTTCTGCTGGAAAAAAGAAAAAAGAAAAGATGAGAGATGGAAAGAAAACAAGTTCTGGCAGGGTTCAAATCCCAGTTCCTAATATTCCTGGAATCACTTCTTGCCTTGTAAAAATTTCTTTAACTCTCCTCTTGATTCTTAAGCCTGGATATTCTGCCAAAACTAGTTCAAGTTGGATTTCTGTATTTTGCAACCAAAAAAGTTTCTGACTGATACAGTAATTTTCACCATAAGGAAGAAAAGTGGAAAACAGTGGTTTAGCCCATTTGAGCATCACTACATAATTTAAGTGCCCAAGTATTAGTGGCATGTCAATCTTTAGATATGTCAAACAACTATATATATTCCCTGAGCTACAGTACTTGCCATGCCAAACAAACACAACGTGGTCCTTGCCTAAAACAATTATGTTTAAAAGATTTTGGTCTTGTTATTGTTGTCTTCAAAATGTGACATTTGCAAAAACTTTATGAACTTCCTTTTTAAATGTTGGTGTTGAGTAACATATGTATGAAACAAAAATCCATGTGATGTATAAAACTGGATACCTATATAGATTACATCCTCACAGGACACTGTCAGGCAGTTGAGACATATGTGAGAGAGGCATGTCTCTACCCATCATGAAGGCTGTGTGGACCATGTCAAAAGAATGCAATAGGGCTAAATTGAAAAGGCTACTCTGTCCACCTTCCATCTTGGTTCTAAGAATAAAAACAATTAAAATTATTTTCCACCTATAGGAAACAAATAGGCTCCAACAGCTGGAAGGAAAATATAGGTGAAATAGGGGAAATATAAAGGAAAATAACTACAAATCACTTTTCCTGAAAGTCACTTACTAAACTTGAACAGCTGGGCCTTAAAAGGCTTGGGACATATTCAACAAGCGGGTGTTAAATTCATTATGTTCTCATTTATGATCTGTGGCAAACTGGTTTGACAAAGATCATCTTCACAAATTGTTTTATCATCAGTTCAAGTGTGTAAATTGAGGAAAAGAAGAAGATTCCCAAGAAGAAAGATAAGAGAAAATTTCAATTGAGAAATGTGGAAGAACAGATTCATGGATAACGAATTTTAAAGGTTCTCTACCAAAGTGCTCCACAGATCCCTTTGTCAGTTTTGTGAATCCTATGTGCGCCTTCCCTATCTCAGTAAAGTGCCTCACCACTTCCCCAATTCTCCAAGTCAAATATACAGAATATTTTCCAAGGTTACATAACTATACACTTAGATGTAACTTTAACCACAAACTTAACCACAGACTCAGGTATAAGCTGTCAGCAAATTTTGTTAGGTCTACCTCCCTCCCCAATTCCTTCACCCTGATCAAACCTATCTGATGTAAGTTACTGCAAAGTCCTGCAAACTATACTTTATCTATTCCTTTCCTGACCCATACTCCAATCTATGCATGGCAGAAAAAAATATTCTTTAAAAATTCAAATCAGGGGCACCAGGCTGGCTCAGTCCATTAAGGGTCTGACTCTTGATTTTCGGCCAGGTCATGATCTCACTGTTCATGAGATTGACCCCCTTGATGGCTCTGCACTGAAAATGCAGAGCCTGCCTGGGATTATCTCTCTCCCTCTTTCTCTGTGCCCCCATCCCTGGCTGGTATGCATGTGCGGGTGCTCTCTCTCAAAATAAACAAACTAAAAAAATACAAATCCTATTAGCTCACTCCCTGTTTGAATCATTCCAACGACTTCACCATTTAATTTGCATAAAATAAAAATATGTTACTATGGCCTACGAAACCCTACATGCTATGAACCCTGAACCAACAATATAATACTAACAGCTAACATTTATTGAATACCTACATATTCCAATGTAAAGAATAATTGTTTATGTCTTGTTTTTCACCTTTGAGTAATTCCATGAGTTGTGTATTATTTATACCCACTTTAAAGGTGCAAAAACTGAGATACAGATAGGTAAACTAATTTGTGCCGAATCAATAAATAAGAAATGGCAGGTCTGTTATTTGGACCTAGGCACTAGAGGCTAGGTTAAAAAATTAAACCTAAACAAAAAGGAGTCCAAGGCCTGGATTCTTAAACACAACACCATTTTTCTCACCCACACCCCTCTCATAACACCATGCTTCAACCCCTCATCCTTCTATTCCTTGAATGTACTAAGCTACTTTCTACTCTCAAGGACTTGCACCTGCTGTTCCCTTCTTTTGAGATCCATTCCTAGATCTTCATATGGTTAACTCCTCATTGGTCAGGACTCAGCTTATTATAGGCACTGGTGGTTGCCTATTCAAATTTATCCGCTTTTGTCACTAATTTTTTAGTTGTTTAACTTTTTGATCATTCTTATACTTAAGAAAGTCAAGCAGAGAAGGACAGACACCATGTGTTCACTCATAGGTCTAACAGGAGAAACCTAACAGAGGACCATGGGGAGGGGAAGGAGGAAAAAGAGTTAGGGAGAGGGAGGGAGACAAAGCACGAATACTGAAAACAAACTGAGGGTGGAAGGGGGAGGGGGAAAGGGGAAGGGGGGTGATGGTCATGGTGGAGGACACTTGTGGGGAAGAGCACTGAGTGTTATATGGAAACCAACCTGACAATAAACTATAAAGTTAAAAAATAAATAAATAAATAAATAAATAATAAAAAATCTTAAAAAAAAAAAAAAAGAAAGTGGCTCAAACCCCAGTTCCAGGATCTGAATTTTAGTCTAAGTCTTAAACTCTAGGCCAGTCCTGGTAATTTCATTTCCCATGCAGCTGATACAATTTTGGTTAATACATAAGATGTGAAGTCTTCTGGAAACAGAGAGTTCTTGATGGAGAGTGAGGGAGGGAGGGAGAGAGAGAGAGAGAGAGAGAGAGATGGAAAGATCTTTTTTACCTAAGGACTTTGCCTAAGGTACCTGAGGATGGAATGTCTAGAAGTGATGCAACCATCTTGCAAGCAAAGAGGTAGCTAATCTACATGCTAAAACAGGCAAGTAAGAACCAGTATTTTCCTACATCCATCAGTCTCTGGTTAATCCTAGAGCCCTTCTACCATAAGACATCTTTTTATGGGAAAGAACAAATTCTTCTATCATTTAAACTATTTTGTGCTTATTTTTTTATTACTTGCAGATGACAGTGTCCTGGTTGATCCACAGTGAAAGTCACCTCTCCAGAGAGGTTTCCTTGACCATCTCATAAAGTTATAACACCCCCTGTCACTCTACCACATCCCACATTTACTTTTCTGCATAGTACCTATTATCTGAAAGTACCTTGTTTATTTATTTTCCATCTGTTTATTTTCCTGGAATATAAATTTCTTATGAAAAGAAATCTTCTTCATTTTATCCATTGCTAAATCACCTATACCCAGAATATGGTCATACTCATCCTCTTAAATCTATGTGACCTTGGAAAATTTTCTTACTATCACTCTGTGGTAGTTGGATTATAAAGATCAAATTAGTTAATTCGCGTAAAGTACTTTAAAAATTGCCTGACACACAGTTAATGCTCAATAACTTGGTTATTGTTATACTATTCTTATATAGGCATTCAATTAGCATTAGTTGAGTGAATTAAAATATTAAAAAAATAGATCTGTAAGATGTGATGCAACCATCCTCTAGATTAGAACATGATGATAAAAGGACCTGTCTTACTCAAAAGACAGAGTTTTAAGAAGAGAAATGGAGTAGTGATAAAGGTAAGAAGATTAACATCTGCATAGAAATCTCCATTCCCTGAAGACAGAAACACACTGGAGAGCATTGAATAAGAAATAAAAATAATAGTGATGATTATGGAGTATGCATCATGGTGGAGATATTAGGGGTGAACAAGACAGGTGAGGTTCCTGCCCTTATAAGCAGTGAAAGATGACTTCAGCTGTCCGTTAATAGGCCAAACACTGTATTTGGCTAAAAAGCAACCATGTAACAGGTGTTTGAGTATCGATAATGGCAATTTAATCTCTAAGAGTCAAGGACACAGCCAGAAGAAGTGATCACTTTGGACCTAGTTCTGACAACAAAAAAAACTGACTGGTAAAGTGAAAATAATGTGAATTTTGAAAAAAAAAAAGTTACCATGATATCTTGATTTTATTTTATTTTCCAAAGAAAAGAAGACTGGACATCATTGATTGTGCATTCTAAGCTATGTGAATGTCTTCAAAATGTTTAGAGGAAAGATATGCATTATTCATGGCATGGGACTCTGAAAGAGATTATGACTCAAAAGTGTTATGTTCTCAAAAATGCAATTTTGAGTACAGTTACAAATAATAAAATGAGGAGGAAAGTGGAAAAAAATTAAAATAGTAGCTGCAGATATTTTGAAGGGAAAAATTGGAAAGCATCCATATCTATCCATATCTATCTTATTTATCATCTTGAGAATACCAATGTCAAGAACATAGCAAATAGTCAAAAACTATCATCAAGCAAATGAATGAATGAAGAGGTGTACATGAGTATAAGAGGGGAGACTCATGTTAAGGAGATCAAGGTCCCGAATGAGCTGAGATTTGGGGGAAAACTTAAAAATACCAAAGAAACTTATGGTTTTATTTGGAGCAAGAGCAGGTAATGACTTTGAACTAATGATATAATGACATAAAGATAATGATTTTGAACCACCCAAACTCAGATTAAACACTATTAGGAGAAATTGAGGCCCAATGAGGGTAAAGACTTTATTGGTCGGACATACTGGTCTAAATGAATTCACATCTCCTAACAATGATGGATCACAAACCACATTATAAAAATAATTTGCAATTGAGATCTATGGATACTAAAAGCAGAATTACAAGACCAGAGATAGATAACAGAGTGAAAACAGTATATTCAAAATTCTACAGAGAGGTGAATTTGTGATTGGTTCATAGCAGCATTCTGAGTGGCTGATTAAAAAGCAAATACAAACCACATTTTCTCCTTGGATATCATTATTAATATGATAGACCACAATTAATCTGGTAGATCATCTGGGCTTATACCAGAGGGTTCACATTGTTCATAATCTGATCAGAATGTCTTTGAGCAATCTAGAATAAAAAGGTTTGGAGGCTAGCTTAACTTGGTGAATTAGCTGTTGGCTATACTAAAGGATAGTTAATGGTTTATGCCAGCCCAGAAGAAATAGCTGATTCGGATGCCAGAGTGCTTTGTTCTTAGATTGATTTTAATCAATCATTTAAAAATATGAGGTTATGGTCATTGCATTTTTCAGTGAAAAATAGCTCAATTGCAAAACACCACTCAACAGAATCAGCCTCCAAAAGGTTTTGGGAGCTTGGGATAACAGACTGAATTTAGTAAGATTTTATTTAATAAGAATAAAAGAATGAAATCTTGCCATTTGCAGCAATGTGGATGGAACTAGAATATATGCTAAACGAAATAAGTCAGTTAGAGAAAGACAAATATCATATAATTTCTTTCACTCATATGTGGAATTTAAGAAACAAAACAGATGAACATAGGGGAAGGAAAGGAAAAGTAAGATAAAAACAGATAGGAAGGCAAACTGTAAGAGACTCTTAAAGACAGAGAACAAACAGGATTGCTGGAGAGGAGGTGGGTAGGGGGTTGGGCTAAATGGATGATGGCCATTAAGAATGAGTACTGGGTGTTATATGTTAAGTGATGAATCACCAAATTCTACTCCTGAAACCATTATTACACTATATGTTAACTAACCTGGATGTAAATAAATTTAAAAAAAAAAAAAGAATGATCCTGAACTAAAGTTAAAAATATGAATGGCACAAAAACAGGCTATAAGAAGGACTCTGACTCCATTTTTTTAAATATTTTCTGACACATTTTAATCCTCATCCCTCTGTCTTCCCTTTCTGCCCTACATCTAGGCAAGCTTTTAAGAAAGACTGAGTGCTTCTTTCTTTGGCTCTGACAAGAGATTCAAACCATGCAAACCCCTATTTGTGGATAGGAATCCCCACTAAGCCCCAACTTCTAACCAAAACAAACATTAGGAACCATTCCTTGCTTTCTCAAGCCATTTCAGTTCTCCTTGAGAGGACTGTTCTGATCTCCTAGGAGAACTTAATTGTGTAATAACTCTTTGTATATCTTCTTGGTATGAACATGCAGCATTATGAGTCTTAGCATTCAAATCAAACTTTGGAGTGTGGTTGGGTCCATCTGCCCCTGAAGGGTGGATACAACATATGAGGTTGTGAGGGAGGAAGAGGATGCAATTTAGGAGTAACACTAAACAGACTGCTATGAGTCTAAGAAAGACTAAGATTGTAGGGGTGTGAAAGTCAGGAGCAGAAAGTACAGTATAAGTCCACAGTATGGTGGAGCTTCTGTAAGGACACATGTGATCTTAAGGGGCTTTAGAACAAGGAAAATGAAGATGAGAGGCACTCTCTCCAATTCTACGTGGGTCATCCACCCAGGGGTCTCAAGCTTTCAGGGCTAGCTGTCTTTTGACCTCTTATTTAACCTCACTCACTCCCATTTAAATCCCATCTATATGTTGGTAATTCCCGGTGTTTATCTCAACCTAGACCTCCACTAGGATGGCCCTCCCCAAGCAAGATAGGGTAGGCCTCATCCTATCTATTAGAGGCCATGGTAGGAAAAAAAAAAAAAAACCCGAGTAAGGGAAAATTTTTCTTTTCTGCCTTGTCCTTAAACTAGGACATTGGCCTTCTTCTGCCTTTGAACTCAAAGTCAGACTGGAGTTAATGTCATCAGCTCACCTGGGTTTCCATCTTGCCAACTACAAAGCATGAGACTTCTCAGCCTCCATAATCACATGAATCCTTATATAAAGCTCTTCATTGATATAAGATGATAGATAGATAGATAGATAGATAGATATAGATAGAACAATATGTCCTCATCCTATTCAATCTGCTCCTCTGGAAAACACAGACTAATACATTTACCTTCTTAGTGAGTACCCCCCTCAGCCAAGGACTATAACACCACTTCCTCCACTTATATGTCTGTCCTGCTTTATTTTTCTCTCTCAAACACTTATCACTCACTGTTACTTTATATTATTTATCTCATATATTTTATTGAATGAATGAATGACCCTTGAAATATTTGTCTCAATTGTGACAATTAAGAAGGATATAAGCACACTGATGTTTGGGTGTTTTTGTGTGTGAATGACAGAACTTCAATTTATATCCCACAAATAGAAGAAGAAACTGAGTTTTAGCCTAGGGAAGAGGAAACAAGAGGGGGTAGGAAGAGGAGAATGAGGGGCACCTGAGTGGCTCAGTTGGTTTAGCATCTGACTTAAGCTCAGGTCATGATCTCGGGGTCCATGAGTTTGAGCCCCACTTTGGGCTCTGTGCTGACTGCTCAGACCTTGGAGTCTGCTTCAGACTATGTGTCCCTCTCTCTCTGCCCCCTGCCCAACCACTCATACTTTGTCTCTCTCTCTCTCTGAAACATGAATAAACCTTAAAAAAATTTTTTTTAAAGAGAGGAGAATGGAAGTTTATCTGACATGATAGATAGCTTCAAATATTTCAGGGCTGTATGAAAAAAGGGGATTATCCTATTCTATTTGTGTGTCTAAATGATCAACTGGTATAAATAACTGGAAATTACAGGCAGATTTCAGTTCAGCTCAGAATTTTTTTACATAGCCCAGCTTTCCATTGATGTCCTAGGCTTCCAAGGAAGGAGCAAGTTTCTCCTTCTTGAAGGTTTAAAATGAATGAAAAATTCATGTACTCAATACTATGCCAGACTATAATATTTTTATTCTGAGAATGAAATCTTATGTTGCCTAGTACTGAATGTACCATTTGGGCAAATGGACATGGAGGACATATTTACAAATGAAACATTGGGAAAAACTCAATAGTTTGCAAATATGAATCTGACTTAGTAATTTTTCTGGTTTCTTAAATCAGTTAAAAAAGTTGTAATTTCTATAAGCACTATATTATATGGAAAAAATTCCTAATTTCTCTTTCCTCTTTTCTCTCCAACACACACACACACACACACACACACACACACACACACACACACTATAAAGGCTACTGACTCTGATATTTCTAGAATTCTCTCAACCTTTCCTCAGATCTAAGTTAAAAACAGAGGCTAAAGGGTGTTGCTAGAACATCTCTTGATGTATATATAAAAAAATTAAAATAGCAGATTTGGAAAAGAGTAGTATAGTATTCTAACTTCCTTTCAAAAGCTGAGATTCCATACTACTTACCCTTTCTGTCAATACAAAAGAACCCCATTGTATCTGAAGTGTCTCAAGGACAGAGACCACAAAGTTCCTTTGCATGTTCCCACAGGACCAACTGAGGTAACTAGTACGCAATAAATGACTGTCAAATACTAAGATTCCTAAAAATCTAGCAGAAAGTGTTTTCAAAGCATTTGTCTCTATCCTAGCTTCTTTGTTTTTGAAGGTTCCAAAGGACTTTTATACAGAGACATGGTAAATTTAGAATTGATTTCAAAGGAGGAGAGCTGTCTTACTTCATTTAGATTGCTTTTAATAGATTTGACTATCCTTTCTAATTTTCTTGATTATGGTTCCATACATAACACATTCATTGGCTATGATCATCTTGTTCCCTTCAGATCTAGGTAAAATTGGACTAGTTCCCATTCTGCATCCAATTGAAAATCTAATGCAAGCTTTAAGAAGGAGGTAAAGTGGGGATATGTTTTGGGTGGGGAGGATCATTCTCATGTTATAACTTTTACTTCTGCTAGCTTAGCTCAGT
>JAQQST010001631.1:0-12100 GCA_028646485.1 Cryptoprocta ferox | reverse complement strand
GCTGGACCAGGTGGTGGAGTGCAGCCTCAGCGAGGGCCTGGTGTGCCGGAACCGTGACCAGGACGACGATGACGAGATGTGCCTCAACTACGAGGTCCGCGTGCTGTGCTGCGAGTCCCCGGAGCGCTGCCATCAGACTTCTGGGATGCCCCATGTGACTTTACCTACCAAGCCCTCACCCCCTCCTGAACCGACCCCCGTGGTGTCCACCGTGCCGTCGCCCAGCTCCCTGGTGCCGTCCACCACGACGTGCTACTGTAGCGTGTCTGACAAGCTGTACCCGGCAGGTACACGACCTCTGTCTGTGGCATGTGGTGCGAGCTGCCCCAGCCACTGTGAGGGAGCGGGGAGGGGTCCCTCATCCCTGTGACTGAGCTACGGGCTGTCTCCAAGGGTGGCAGTGAGCCGTCTTTTACGATTTATTCTGTCTGTTTCTGGGCAGGGAGGCCTCCTACGAGGTCAGCCCGCGGGGTAGACCAGCAGGACCGGCAGCCCGCAAGGGCCGCTCTGCGCCGCGCCTCTCGCGCCGCCCCCAGCATGGCTCCGCTCACACCGCCTGTCTCTGTCTGGCAGGATCCATCATTTACCAACAGACCGACCTCGCTGGCCACTGCTACTATGCCATGTGCAGCCTGGACTGTCACGTGGTCCGGAAGGACCACACCTGCCCTGGCAGCACGCCAGCCTCCACCCAGACCACCTCCCCGCCCGGGGCCTCCCCTTCAGCCTCCGTGCCTGTCCCCGAGCCGGGATGCCCAAATGCAGTCCCCCCAAGAACGGTAACTCCCCTCCCTGCCATCTCAGAGCCTGGTGCAGGGACCGGACCCTCAGCGTCTTTCCAGTCAGGCTGTGTGTGGGAAGGTCCGTCGCCGAGGGCTGAAGTGGGCAGATGGGGAAGCGGCAGGTTCTGGTCCTGCAGGACTGCCGAGTGGGGGTGCCAGCCGGGCGGCCGGGTCGAGGCTCGCTGGTTACAGAGGGCCGGGCGCCCCAGCCGGTGGTCCCGGCTCTCGGTGGGGCCGGGCAGCCAGGGAGGGTGTGCAGGGTGGGGACGGAACTCCGGGAGTGGAGGCCACGTGTGAGGAAGGGGGTGGCGGGGGGACCTCCTCCACTCCCCGGAGAGCCCCCCTCGCCAGCCTGGTCCCCTCCCGTGGCTCCTCTCTCGGGACCACCGCGTCACCAGCCCAAGGTCTCTCTTCCACAGAAAGGCGAGACCTGGGCCATGCCCAACTGCTCTCAGGCCACCTGTGAAGGCAACGGTGCCATTACCCTGCAGCCGCGCCAGTGCCCACAGGCCCAGCGGCCGACCTGCACCAACCGCTACCCGCCTGTGAAGGTGGTCGACCAGGACAGCTGCTGCCCACACTACCAGTGCCAGTGTGAGCCGGGAGCCAGGCTGCGGGGGCAGGGGGACGTGGGTCAGACACCGGGAAGGGCTTCCGGACGGCAAGGCAGGGCAGGGATGGTGCCTGGCGGATCCCACCTGAGCCCCAGAGCCCCCGGGGGGCGTGTCAGGCGGGACAAGGCCCAGGGCGCCCGGCCCCACCGAGCGGGCCTCGTCAAGCACCTGGCGGACAGATTCTGTGCCGGTGCGGGTCAGAGCCCACGGGGCGGGCGTGGGGAGGTCCCTCATAAGGCCCCCGCGTGCCCACAGGTGTGTGCAGCGGCTGGGGCGACCCCCACTACATCACCTTTGACGGCATCTACTACACGTTCCTGGACAACTGCACGTACGTGCTGGTGCAGCAGATCGTGCCCGTGTTCGGCCACTTCCGCGTGCTCATCGACAACTACTTCTGCGGGGCGCAGGATGGGCTCTCCTGCCCGCAGTCCATCATCGTCGAGTACCGGCAGGACCGCGTCGTGCTGACCCGCAAGCCCGTGCATGGGGTGATGACCAACGAGGTGGGGAGCCCCCCCGCCCCAGGCAGCTCCATGCGGACGGGGGCTGGCTGGGGGCGCCCCTCATTCGCTTCTGTCCTCGGCCGTGTCGTGTGTGTCTAGATCATCTTCAACGATGAAGTGGTCAAGCCCGGCTTCCAGAAAGACGGCCTGAGCGTCTCCCAAATCGGCATCAAGATGTACCTGACCATCCCCGAACTTGGCGTCCAGGTCATGTTCTCCGGGCTCCTCTTCTCTGTGGAGCTGCCTTTCAGCAAGTTCGCCAACAACACAGAGGGGCAGTGCGGTGAGTGCGTCCCCACCGGGCTCTGCGGACACAGAGCCCTTTCTCTGCTCCGTGTGTGTAGCCAAGAGCGTCTGGTGTGGGAGGGTCACCGTGGGTGTGTCCCCCGCCCCGGGGAACGCACTCTCAGCCAGGGCTGAGGCTGCCGCCGGGCACTGAGGCTGCAGGTGTTTCTGGTTTCCAGCGGCTCCCAGAGAGCACAGGTCAGCAGCTCACGGGGCTGACCTGAGGCTCGCACCTGCTTGTCCCCCAGAGGAACTGCCCAGTGACTTGGGGGCGGTGATTGGGAAGCACAGAGGCTCAGGTCCCTCAGCCAGGCCATCGAGTGCCACGCCGAGTGCCAGGGCTCCACCCCCAGCTTGGGGATGCTTCACGCTCAGGTGGGGGGGGGGTTCTGCTGGCCCCCGTCAGCCTCCCCTCCTCCCCGGCTCCAGGCACCTGCACCAATGACAAGAAGGATGAGTGCCGCCTCCCCGGGGGCACCGTGGTGGCCTCCTGCTCCGATATGTCCAGCCACTGGAAGGTGACGACACCCCACCAGCCATCCTGCCACGGGCCTCCCCCGAAGCCCCCTGCAGTCGGGCCCACGCCCTCGCCCACCCCCTGCTTGCCTTCGCCGGTCTGCCAGCTGATTCTGAGCGAGTGAGATGTGGGGGGGCAGCAGGGGCCTGTGGGCAGCCCCCCCCCGGGGGGAGGAGGGTCACCACGGGTCTGCCAGGCGCAGGGCTGGCCGTGGGCCTGGGCCTGCATCACCACCCCGGACGTCCCCTGGGTTTCTGGCCCAGGGGAAAAGCTGAGACAGGAGCAGCGTGAGGCAGCCAGCAGCCCTCCCCGGGGCGCGCAGACCCCAGGGGAAGGCCCGAGCTGCCCCACGACCCGGTGTTCCTGGCTGCAGGGTCTTCGAGCGGTGCCACCCTCTGATCCCCCCGCTGGCATTCTATCAAGGCTGTGTCTTCGACTACTGCCACCTGAGCGACCCCAGTGTGCTGTGCTCTGGCCTGGAGCTGTATGCGTCACTCTGCGCCTCCCGAGGCGTGTGCGTCGACTGGAGGAGCCACACCAACCACACGTGCTGTGAGTGGCCACCGGCCTCAGGGCACCCTGTCCGCGAGTGGCATCCGCCAGTGTGTGGCCAGGGGCAGACAACCAGCAGCTGGGCTTCCTGGAGGCGGAAGGGGAGGAGGGGGGAGGAGCAGAGCGAGGAGGAGCAGGGGGAGGAGCAGGGGGAGGAGGGGGACGGTTGACTCCAGGGCAGACTGTGCTCGGCTCCTGGAAAGAAGGGAGGAGCACCCGGACGGGGACTCAGGGCCTGGAGCGCAGGGGTGGGGCCGGCGGGGCCCCCTCCGGCTCTCAGCGGACGCCTGGGGGTGAGCTGGCTCGGGGCCGGTGCCCTCAGCCTCAGGCGTCCTCTCCCTCCACGCAGCGTTCACCTGCCCGGCTGACAAGGTGTACCGGCCCTGCGGCCCGTCCGAGCCCCTGTACTGCTACGGGAGCGACAGCGCCGGCCTCGAGTATGCACCTGCCTCTCTCTCCTAGACCCACCCCTGGGGCCCCCGGGCCAGCCTCCCCCTGCCCCGGCGGGCACGGGGACCAGGCCGGCCCTCTGCTGTCCCCACAGGGCTCTTCAGGACGCTGTCCCCCTCACAGAAGGCTGCTTCTGTCCAGAGGACATGACGCTTTTCAGCATGAGCTCTCAAGTCTGCGTGCCTGCAGGCTGCCACAGTACGTCCCCACGGTGGGGCTTGGGCCGGCACGTGCACCTCCCGCCCTGCCGGGTCTGCGCTTCCCAGCCAGACCCCGGGGACCCTGACGGGGGTCCTGCCACTGAAGGGCTGGGGACTGCTGCTGCCCACCGGTGACATCACGCTCTCTCCCTCCAGGGTGCCTGGGCCCCCGCGGGGAGGCCGTGGAGGTGAGTATGTCGTGCTGGGTCCAGATGAGGGGCAGGGAGGGGCCCAGGCTTCTCCCGCAAGATCTGGGAGGCTTCCGTGCAGGGGCGCCCGGCCCCGGGGATGGCCCTGCTGTGTCCTCCACTGGGACCCCCTCCTGCTCCGCCTGGACACCGTGAGGTCACCCACATGGCGCCTCCCATCCCATCTCCTGCTCCTGCAGCCACCACCCTGTACTCCTGAAGCCCCCTTCCCCCCGGTCCCCCTGCTGTGCTTCATTGGCGGGCTCCCAGAACCACTCTGGTCTGGCTGCAGCTGTCTCTGGACAGGCAGGTGACTGACCACACAGCCCCAGGCTCACACGTGCCTCCTCCTGCAGCCCGGCCACACCATCATCGTGGACTGCCAGCGGTGCACCTGTGAGAACAGCACGCTGACAATGAGCTGTTACAGACAGCCCTGCCCCCTGCCCCCAGCCTGCCCCCTGCCCGGCTTCGTGCCTGTGCCTGCAGCCCCACAGGCCGGCCAGTGCTGTCCCCAGTACAGCTGCGGTGAGTCCCAGCTGCTGCCCTCCATGCCTTCCGGGTCAGCACAGGCCAAGTGCACAGGGGCACCTGCCCGTGAGGGTGCCATGGTGCTGTCACCTGGAGGGTGCTGTCATCTGGGGATGCTGTCACCTGGGGGGGGCCTGACATCTGGGGGGCCTACCATCTGCCCGCTGGGTGGTCGGTACTCCTGAAAGCCTTTGTGGATGGCCCCCGGGTGGGGCTCGGAGCTCGTGCAGAGCCGGACACAGGTCCTTGAGCGCCTCCTTCCTGCCCACCGCAGCCTGTGACACCAGCTACTGCCCCAAGCCCGTGGTCTGTCCGGAGGGCTCCCACCCGATCACGACTTATGCGGAGGGGGCCTGCTGCCCCAGCCAGAACTGCAGTGAGTGTCTTTTCTCGGGGCCGTGCCGGGCGCTGTGGGTGGGGGGCCCAGCCTCTCTCAGGGCTCTCCATGGCTTGGGGTAAAGCTGGACGAAACCACAGCTGGACCACTGTGGCCTGGTGCCCTGGGGCCAGTTGGCCACAGCGCTGAGCGTGGGGATCTCTGATCGGGGGCTGGTGCCGGCGTGGACGGGGAGGCACGGGGGCAGGAGGCAAGGCTGACCGTCTCCTCTTGCACAGGCTGGAGTGTCTGCAGTGTAAACGGCACCTTGTACCAGGTAAGAACCAGACGGAGGCCAGGACCTCCGTGGCTCACAGGACATGGAGCGCTATCCGCCCCTGCCCCGCCGGCTCCTCCCCGAGCCTGGGCCAGGACCCCTGCTGGCTTGGGTGGACGTTGGGCAGCTGTGAGCTCTCCGGGGACCACCACCCACAGCCCGGTGCGGCTGGGGGCCCCCTGGGTTTGCCCCTTGTCAGCATCAGGCGCAGACCCCCCGACACTGCCCTGAACATGATAAGGGCCTGCAACCTTGGTTTCCCTCGGCTGGGCCTCTAGAGCAGGTGATCCCTCCAGGCATCCTGCCCACGGAGGCACAAACCTGGGGGTCCCCATCTCCCACCCAGAGGTGCCACCAAGTGTCACCCAGGGGGCGGTCTGCCTGGTGGGGGCCAGGCCTGGGGCGGGAGGTCCGGGAAGGCAGGGGCACTGGGCCTGGTCTGAGCTCCCTGGCACTGGCCACCCTGACTCTCCCCAGCCTGGCTCCGTGGTCTCCTCCAGTCTGTGTGAAACGTGCAGGTGTGAGGTCTCCAGCAGCTCCCAGTGGGACACGGTCGTCATCAGCTGTGAGACCCAGATTTGCAATCCCCACTGCCCCGTGGTGAGTGTCCGCGGCCACCCCTGCCGTGCCACCCGGGGAAGCCGGCGCCCGGGCTCAGGCTGCATACCCACCCCTCCTTGCAGGGCTTCGAGTACCAGGAGCAGAGCGGGCAGTGCTGTGGTGTGTGCGTGCAGCAGGCCTGCGTCGTGAACGCCAGTGACAATTCCACCCACATCTTCTACGTGAGTAATGGCTGCAGGGCCTGGCTCGGGGGCCCCAGGGCCGGGGAGTGAGTCCTGGGAGGGACAGAGCCACCACGCCCTTCCCAGGAGCCCCAGGGAGGCCGGGCCTCACCCCAGCCTGGACAGAGGAGCTGTGAGGTGCAGAGACAGCAGGGCGGGGAGTCCTGAGCCAGCAGTGTCCTGGCACACTGGGGCCCCCGGGCAGAGGCCAGGAGGGCTCTGGACGCCTCCAAGCTGGGAGGCAGACACATAGGTGTTCAGACGGACCTCCCCCACCCACTCACCCTGCTGATGCCTCCTCGCAGCCCGGCCAGTCCTGGTCAGACCCTGAGAACCCATGTGTGACCCATGAGTGTGAGAAGCACCGGGACGGGCTCGTGGTGGTGACCAGGAGGAAGGCGTGTCCCCCACTCAACTGCCCTGCGGTGAGCTCCAGGGACCCACAGCCCCGCCTGGCCCACTGTGGGCCCATGGGAGGCCGCGGCAAGATCTGCCTGGGGTGGGGGTGGGGAGCCAAGGTCGGCACCACCCGGCTGTGTAGGGCACTGTCCACTGCTGCGTGTCCCCTCACTTCCTGGTTGGACGCTTCGGCACTCAAGGCAGCCCCTCTGTCGGCACAGGCCCGCGCTCAGCTGAGCGAGGATGGCTGCTGTCTCTCCTGTCCTCCACCCCAACACCAGAACAGTGAGTGGGGTGTCCTCGGGGGTGGCCGATCCTGCCCACCCGGGGGGGCGGGGGCCCGTCCAGGCCTGACCCCCTGCACCCTCCTATGTCGCTACAGGGTCGACGTGCGCCGTGTACTACAAGCTCGAGGTCATCAGGCAGCAAGGTTGCAGCTCCGTCAGGCCTGTGAACCTGGCCTACTGCCAGGGCAACTGCGGGGACAGCAGCGCCAAGTACGTGAGCCCCTCACTTCCGCCCGGACAAGACCGGCTTCCACGGAGCGGCCTTCCCAGGACTGGCGGTGCCGGGCAAATGGGGCTGTGGCCGGAGGGGAAGGCAGAACAGTGCCGGGGGGCGGGGGGAGGCGGCGGGGTCCTGACGCTGGGCCGAGGGGCTGGGCCAGGCCTTTGGAGGCCGATGGAATCAGGCTGTTCTGTTACTGAGGCCGCAGACTCAATGGCCCCCTTGGTGGCATGTCCAGGGGTCAGCGGCGGCCTGGAGCCCGCTAGGGGAGCTCTGGTGTGCCGGGGCCTGCGGTGGGTTCCGGGGGGGGGGGGTGCCGGGTGCTGAGTGAGCCCTGCCCACAGGTACTCCCTGGAGGCTAACACCATGAGCCGAAACTGCCACTGCTGTCAGGAGCTGCGGGCCTCGTGGAAGACGGTGACCCTGCGCTGCGCAGACGGCTCCAGCCGGGCCTTCAGCTACTCGCAGGTGGAGGAGTGTGGCTGTAGGCAGCAGTGCGGCCCCCACGGCAGCCCAGGCCCGGAGGAGTCGTCGGGGCCCGGGCAGAGTGACGAGGAGCACAGCTGGGAGGCGGAGCGCATGGGCTGGAGGAGGGGGTCCACCAGTACTCGGAGCTCCCGGCCACCTCCCTCGGGGACACACCGATAAGCGTCCCGTTCCCTGTAGCCCCAGCTCCAAGGCCGGTGGGACCTGAGCCCTGGTCCAGGTGGCCCGAGACCAGGATGCAGTGCCTGCCTGGCTCCTCCCTCTCCAGGGTCCAGCTGGCCCTCGGAAGTGTGGTGGCCCTGACCCACCAGCAGTCCCCTCAAGGCCAGCCTGGGGTGGGCGGGGCTCCTCTGGCCAGGGGTCCAGACCGCTCTCCCCTGACACAAGCATCACGGAAGGGTCTCATCAACGATGGTCACTTGGACATGGTGCCCGCTGTTCAGCCGGCCTCCGGGAGGCAGAGCCTCACCCCTACCTCGGCCCTGGGCCTCAGGAAATGACCACTGGTTTCATAAATACATCTGGAGCATATTTTGCACCTGTGACTCCATGTGCCTCCGTGTGACTCCGTGTGACTCTGTGGGACTCCGTGTGACTCCGTGGGACTCCGTGTGACTCCACGTGACTCCGAGTGACTCGGTGTGACTCTGTGTGACTCTGTGTGACTCTGAGTGACTCTATGGTACTCTGTGTGACTTGGTGGGACTCTGTGTGACTTTGTGTGACTCAGTGGGACTCCGTGGGACTCTGTGGGACTCTGTGTGACTCCGTGTGATTCCGTGTGACTCTGTGTGACTCTGTGGGACTCTGTGTGACTCCGTGTGATTCTGTGTGACTCTGTGGGACTCCGTGGGCCTCCGTGGGACTCTGTGGGACTCTGTATGATTTTTATGCTTGTCCATGACACCCAGGAACAGGGTGGGGGCAGACCGGGTACCAGAGGGCTCACACCACCCCCGTGGCGGACTGGGCAGACCAGGGGGCCTTCTTCGGGAGGGGGTTCTGCTGCCTCTGGCTGCTGGGGGCTGCGGGAGAGCACCTATCCATTTAGAGGATGGGGGAGGGAGAGCGAGGGAGTCCGGCCTGGCCCCGCCCTGGGCCTCAGGACACCTTTGTCTACCCAGCAGGCCTCTTGTGGTGAAGGAACCTTCTAGAAGAAGGCTCCATATTTTTCCCACAAAGCTTCAGGTTCCCCATCACACTGACGCTGAGCTCTGTGTGCGGGCACAAGTGTGCGTGTGCAAGCGTAGTGCACAAGTGTGCACGTGCAAGTGTAGTGCACAAGTGTGAGTGTGCGTGCACGAGGGCCTGTGTACACAAGTGTGTGTGTGAGTGCATGAGTAAGCTTGTGTGTGCACTCGCGTGCATGCAGCCCCACCACACCTTCCCTCATGCTCCCTGCCCCTCCGGATCTGCCGAGAACCTCCACGTTCCTAAAGCCCAGCCCCTCTTCCTCACCCAGACACCCGCACGCAGGCACAGGCGGGCTGGGCCAGTCCCACAGCAGCACCGGGTGTGCGGATGGGGCCAGGGCAGTCCGGGTTGGGTGGGGACCGCCCTATACGGTTTATGTCGTGCACCCCCTTGCACAAGGTCGCCCTCTCCCCTGCGTGGAGGGCGGAGCTTCAAGTGCCCTGGTCCAGTCCCAGCCCTGCCCGACCAGCTGCTGCTGCGGCCGCATGCAAGTGGAGCCGACCTCAGAGCTCGACCCCTCCTATCGCTGAACGGCTGGTGGTGGAGGGGTTCCCTTGGCCGTGACTCCACGATCCCTCGGGCTCAGGAGACCGCCTGAGTGTGAGGGGGATGGCCCTGGCCCCGCAGGGCAGGGGACGGGCTGCCGGCCCCAGGGGCCGCCCTCCTTGGGCAGCACATTCTCAGCCCTCCAGCGCTGGGAGCTGCTGTCCTTCTGACCGGCTGAGCTGGCAGCTGTGGGCGGCGCCCGAATCGGTGCCGCTGGCCGCCCCCCCAGGGGATCGGGTGTCAGGGCGAGCCTCCTCTTCCCCGGGTGTGGTGACTAATCCCCTACCCCCTGGAGAGAGCAGGGCCCCCTGCCTGGAATGGCAGTGGGGGCAGCAGGAAGGAACCCTACGGCAGGCCAGCCCCAGCTCCAGCCCAGCGCCCCTGGTCAGATTATTATGCAAGTTATTTCTGGAAAGAGCTACAAGCTTGGTGTGGTCACCAAGGCCACCATGAGGCTCCTCCCACAGGGGAGGCTTCTCCAGGCCATAGCTTGGGGCCACCGTCCTCTTGGGCTCCAGGAGGGTGTGGGGCATGGCTGTCGCCCCCCGGGCGGGGTATGTGGCTGTCCTGGGCCCGTCGACACCCCACCTCCTGCAGCCTCCATGGGAGTCTAGCCTTGGTGAGCCTTCAGGGCTGGGTGAGAGGTTTGTGGCTCTGAGAAGGAAGGGGTGCTGCACCCCACACTTGGAGAGCCCAGACTGGGGGTGAGCTTCTGCCCAGAAAGGGAGAAAGGTGCTCCCAGAGCTGGGGAACGAGGGGAGTCAGAACCGTGGCGGGCAGGCCAGCTCGCAGCTGCCTCCTGACCTGTGCTCTCAGCATCCCCACACCATCAGGCACACTGCATCCGGCAGACCCCCTCCCCCAACCAGCCCTGACCCATTGGAGAAGGCTGCTGGGTCTGAGGCCAGACCCCTGGGGGGCACAGTTCCACCGGACGCTGGACACACAGGGGTTGCCCTCTGTCAGGGGACACCGGGCCGGCATTGAGCTGGCCCCTGTGCAGGACCTGGGCACATCTCCACCCAGTGACACAGTGACACAGCCTGTGGACAGGAAGCTGCAGATGCCGTGCCCGCCTATGACAGAATGGACGGAAGCACGCCAGCTCGGCAGCCAGACTCCCGCCCCTGGACGCCTCTGGGAGCGCCGTGGCCTTTCCTGGCGCCAAGCCGCTCCGTGAATGACCATTCCAGAGGGGGACATGTGGGACAAAGAACAGGACCCCACAAAGGAATGGAGGTGAGGCGCACTGCCCAGGCGCGTGTCTGCAGGTCGTCTGACCCACGCAGCCCCAGGCAGAGCTGCCTCGCTGTGGTCTGGGGAGCGACATGGCAGATGTGTGGTGTCAGAGCTGCTCCCGTGTCCAGGTCCATGCCTGCACTGCAGCCCCCGCACGCCGGCCGGGCCGGGCCCGAGGGGCCCCTGCCTGCTCAGCGGCCTGGTGGAAGCGGGCGACTACATTCCTGGGAACAAAGCCATGGGGGATAAGGCAGAAAAGGGCAACTCGAGTGGCTGAGGCTCAGGCGTCTGCGGTGGGGGTCCCAGTCTGTGCGGCTACAGGGTTGTCTGAGGGGGGCCAGGCCAGGCAGACAGGTGGCCAGGTGGGCGTCGGGGTCAGCGAGGACCAGGCCTCAGCTCTGGGCGAGAGGGTCCTGGGGGGTCCGGACAGAGGCGGTCCAGCTTGGCCTTGGCCTTCAGGCCCTCATGGCTGGTGGAGGTCAGACAGAAGACGAGGAGACCAGCTGGAGGCTGCACTCAGGGCAGATGGTGGGGAGTGAGGTGGGGTCAGAGGTAAAAGGTGACACAGGTCAGCCAACAGACAAGGGGAAGGAGGGGTGGCTGAGGGAGGGGCTGGGAGGCAGGAGCTCAACAGCCCCGCCCCCCCACATTGCCTTTGACCATTAGCTGCCCCGTGGAGATGTCAGGTGGACAGGTGGGTATGCAGGGCAGACAGGGCAGGGCCTGCCCTTGCTGGGCTGGTAAAGAGGGGCAGCCCTCCAGCTGGGGAGTTGGGGCATCAAAGGAGTGAATGTAGATAGAAAAGACAGGGGGTGGGTGGAGGGGAAGGAGGGGGGAAGGGGGAGGGAATGGGGAGGGGAAGGGAGAGGGAAGGGAGGGGAGAGGAGGAGAGATGACTGGAGTGGGGGGGGCAGGGAAGAGGAGGGAAGGTAGAGAGGGAAGGGGAGGTGGGGAGGGGAGTCCTCCAGAGATAGGACCTGGGAGGGGAAGACGGAGGTGGGTTCTGTGCCTGGTCTCGGGGAGAGATTCCTTTGACCAGATTTAAAATGTCAGCTGTGCCCAATGACCGAGGGTGTTGGCGACATAAAGTACGGATTCCTGTCCACGTGGACAGGGTGACCGAGGGGGGCAAGGCCTGGAGAAGATGTCTGCTGCGTCCACAACCAGCATGGGGTGCCCTCTGCAGTGGTGGTGTCCTCGCAGGTCATAGAATGCACTGGAGTGTAACACCCCGGTTCTCACTTCTTTACAGAAAGGAATAAACATAAAATGTCGTGTTACTGTTATGAAGCCTGCGTGCCTGGTCCTAGAGGAAAGCACTCCTGACTGAGGTTCCGGAGCCGAGCGCTGGGGGGAGCAAAACCCTCCCAAACCATCAGGCTAACGAGATCATGATCAGCCCGGGGGCCCAGGCCCCCCGCCTGCCCAGTGTCCAGCCCAGGCCCCCAGCCTGCCCAGTGCCCAGCCCAGGCCCCCAGCCTGCCCAGTGCCCAGCCCAGGCCCCCCGCCTGCCCAGTGCCCAGCCCAGGCCCCCCGCCTGCCCAGTGCCCAGCCCAGGCCCCCTGCCTGCCCGGTGCCCAGCCCAGGCCCCCAGCCTGCTCAGTGACCAGCCCAGGCCCCCAGCCTGCTCAGTGACCAGACCAGGCCCCCTGCCTGCCCAGTGCCCAGC
>JAQQST010001630.1:0-12108 GCA_028646485.1 Cryptoprocta ferox | reverse complement strand
TGCCACATTAGGAAGCCTTTCCAGTCTCAATCAAAACAGCTGCAATCACTCCCTTAAGAACAAGAAATTGAAACTCTTATGATCAAAACAGGGGCTCTCAACAGAAAACCCAATGACATAAAAAGTAATTACCGACTTCTGGAGGGAAGTTATCCTCGCCCAGGGAGACCAGGTTCCTGTAGTTCTCCAGCATCACGTCTCTGTACAAGGCCCTCTGAGTGGAGTCCAGGCACTCCCATTCCTCCTGAGAGAACTCTATGGCCACATCTCTGAATGTCAACCGTCCCTGAAAGGAAAATACATTTGACCAAGTGAACAGAGAACATGTTCTTATTTGACACAAAACAAAAGAAGCAGAGATGTGTAAAGACTGACTTGGCTGGAATGAGTGTTCTTTGATCTGTGTAAGACAATTAGTGAGTTATAGTTAAGATAAAATTAGCCATTTTATAATACCATTGGGGGCCTTTAGTGCATTCACAATGTTGCACAAACATCACCTCAGTCTAGACTGAAACATTTTTATCAGCCCCAAAGGAAAGACATTACCCATTAACAGGTGCTTTGTCTCTGTGGATTTGCCGATCTTGGATCTTTTCATGTAGAAGGAAAGGTATCAAAAATGTGTCCTTTTGCATCTGCCTTCGTTCACATAGATTCATGTTTGGGGTTCATCTATGATATAGTATGTATCAGGGGTACATTTCCTTTCTTCTGGCTGCAGAGTATTCCATTGTAGGGTTAGACCATATTCACTCAAGTACTGATGGGCATTTGGTTGTTATCACCTTTGGCTAATATTAAGTGAGTTGCTATGAACTTTCCAGTACAAGTTAAGTGTTTGGATGCCTGTTTCAATTCTTTTGATTCTATACCCAGGAGTGGAATTACACATCTTTATTTTTGTTGTTGTTGTTTTACAATAGTCATCCTATTGGATGTGAAATGATATCTCACTGTGGTTTTGATATTGCATTTTAATAATGACTACATTGATGGAACATCTCTTCGTGTGCTGGTTTCATTTGTGTATCTTCTATGGAGAAATGTCTATTAAAATCCTTTGACCATTATTCAAGTTAAGCTGTTTGTATTTTGGTTGTGAGTTGTGTAAGTTCTTCATTTATTCTAGGTTCTAGACCCTTATGAGATATGTGATTGGCAAATTATTTCCTCCCATCTGGTAGATTGTTTCACTATGTCATAATGTTCTTCAGTGCACAGACATGAATAATTGAGATGATGACCAATCTACTTTGTTGTTTTCTCTTTTGCTTTTGGGATCATGTGTAAAAATCCACTGGCAACCCTAAGGTCATAAAGATTTCCCTCTATGTTTTCATTTAAGCCTGTTATAGCTTTAGCTCTTACATTTAGTCTTTGGTTAATTCTGAATTGATTTCCTTACATGGTACAAGGTAGTATCAATTTCATTCTCACATGGGTATCTAGTTATGCCAGTCCCATTTAAGAGACTATTCTTTTTCCACTGTCTGTTTTCGGCACACATGTACAAAAGGAATGGATTATACATGTATGAGTTTATTTGTGGACGCTCAGTTCTATCGCTTTGATCAATATTTCTAGCCTCTGTTGCAATTATACTTTTGATTACTCCAAGTTTTTGTCGAAGGTTTGATGTCAGGCATCATAGGTCCTCCAATTCTGTTCTTTCTCACATTTATTTTGGTTATGTGGCATCCTTACCAACCAATATGAGTTTTAGAATCAGGATTCCCATGTGGGGAAAAAACGCTGTTGGTATTTTGCTGAGGACTGCATTGTTCTTTTTTTTTTTAATTTTTTATTTTTTATTTATTTTTTGAGAGAGAGAGAGACAGTGTGAGCAGGGGAGGGACAGAGAGAGAGGGAGAGACAGACTCCAAAGACAGGCTCCAGGCTCTGAGCTAGCTATAAGCACAGAGCCCAATGTGGGGCTCGAACCCACTAACCATGAGATCAAGACCTGAGGTGCAGTTGGATGCTCAACTGACTGAGCCAACCAGGCGCTCCCTGCTTTATTCTTTACATTGCTCTGGAGAGCCCTCCTGTTTTATGGTCTTCCAAGCCAGAAACACAAGAAATCTTGGTATTTATTTAGGTTTTGTTTAATTTTCCTCAGCAACTTTTGTAGTTTTCATTGTGTATAAATGTTCCATTTCCTCGATTAAATTTATTCCCATTTGCTTTCTTGCTCTTGTAAATCGCACTGTTTACTTCCTTTCCATTTGTTGATTGCTACTGTACAGAAACTGAATTTTGAGTGTTGACACTGTATTCTGTAACTTTAATAAATTCATGCATTCTAAGTCTGAGGATTATTTCTAACTAGGAGACCACATATACTATAAATAGAGATAGCTTGATTTCTTTTCCCATTTAGACATAGTTTATTTTTTTTAAATATTTTTAATGTTTAGTTTTGAGAGAGAGAGAGAGAGAGAGCAAGAGCGAGCATGAGTGGGAGGGAGACACATAATCCAAAGCAGGCTCCAAGTTCTGAGCTGTCAGCATAGATCCTGATGCAGGGCTTGAACCCACGAACCATGTGATCATGATCTGAGCTGAAGCTGGATGCTTAACCAACTGAGCCACCCAGGCAACAGTTTATTTATTTTTCCTCTGTATTTTCTATGGGTAGAATTTACAATAGTGTTGACTTGTGAGTGGGGACAAAATGGGGCATGCTTGTTTTGCTCTTGGTGTTAGGGGGAAGCTTTCAGTTGTTCACCACTGAGTATGAGGTTAGCCATGGAATTTTAATGGACTTTTTCAAACTAAGCCAGTTTGCTTCTACTCCTAATTTTTGAATTTTTGTTGGATGCAGTGTTCTGTATGTCTGCTGAGTCTAGCTGGTTTACAGTGTTGCTCACTGCTTTATTATTTATGTCTGGTTGTTCTATCTAAGATTAAAAAGGGCGCATGGAGGTCTCCAACTAGTAGAGTAGAACAATCTCCTCAATGTTTGCTTCAAAAACTTAGGGGCTTTGTAGTTATGTACCTATTATTCATAGCTGTTTTATATCCCTAATGGATTGGCCGTTTTTTTTCAATATATAATGGCCTTCAAAATCTTTGGTAACTGTTTTACATCTTAAAGTCTATTTAGTCTGATATCTGTACAGCTACCCAGCTAGGGTTCATTACTATGTGCATGGAATATCTTTTTCCATCCTTCCACTTTCAACCTATTTGTGTATCTAAAGTGAGCCTTGGAGCGCCTGGGTGGCTGAGTCGCTTAAGCGTCTGGCTCTCGATTTCAGCTTAGGTCAAGATCTCACAATTCGTGAGTTTGAACCCAGTACTGTTTTCCATGCTGACAGAGTGGAGCATGCTTGAGAATCTTTCTCTCTCCCTCTCTCTCTGCCCCTCCCCCCCTCACACTCTCTAACATTTGAAATAATAAAGTGAGCCATATGTAGGCAAAGAGTGGAACCATTTTTTTAAATTCCCGTCTTTCATTGAAGAGTTTAAGTACATTTCAAGTTGCCACGGATAGGAATTACTTCTAAAATTTGCTATTTGTATGTCCTATATTTTGTTACATAATTCCTCCCTTCTTTGGGTGTGTGTGTGCATATCATTTTCCTTGTCTTTCTATTGGTTTATATATTAAACCACTAACATCTGAAATCAGGTGACGCTAACATAGCTTTGATAGAAACAAGTGCTCTTATACATTCACCCTTTATGTTGTCAAAAACTACTTCATAAAAGATATAAACAGATGTTTCATACACTCAAGAGCAGATTTTTCTTATTGTTTTACTAATTTGTCTTTTAGGACACGTAGGAAAAAATGATTTAGAAAACAAAAACACAATAATTAGCTTTTACATTTACTAAGTAGTTACCTTTACTAGCGGTCTTATTTGTTCCTATGGCTTTGAGGTACTGCTAGTTTCCATCCATTTCAGCCTGAAGAACGCCACGTGGCATTTCATATAGTCTAAGTCTGTAAGTGTGAAGTCTCTTAATTTCACTATCAATTTTGAAGTACAGTTTGCCTCATAAATTCCCAATAAGCTTTTTTTTCTTTTATCTTCCAAACTTTAATACCTCAGGAGACTGCTTCCTGGCCTCCAGTTTCTGATGAGAAATAGGCCATTAAACTTATTGAGGAGCCTGGTACATGAGAAATTGTTTCCGTCTTGCTACGTTCCACATTCCCTTTTTGTCCTATAAAAGTTGACTTAAGTATGTGACTGCCAGGGATCTACATGCATTTGACCTAGCTGAAGTTCATTCAGTTTTTTGGATGTATAGGTTCTGTCTGATCAATTTGGGAGGTTTTCAGCTCTTCTTTCTTCAAATATTCTTTCTGCCTTTCCATCTAGAACTCCTATTACATTTATATGAGTATTCTTTATAGTGTCCCAAAGGTTTCTTTGTCTCTGGCCATTTTTCTTCTTTCTTCTCCCTTTTATTCAGCTGATTTCCCTCTGTCCTCTGCATGCTTGTCAATTTCAGTTAATTGATGTTTGGGTTCACTGATGCTTTCTTTTTGTCCATCTGCTGATGGACCCTCTAGTGAATTTTCAATTTTGCAGTTTATACTTTAACTCCAGCATTTCTAGTCTATCCCTTTGCTATAATATTTTTCTCTTTACT
Organism: Cryptoprocta ferox; assembly: GCA_028646485.1. Lineage (NCBI taxonomy): Eukaryota > Metazoa > Chordata > Mammalia > Carnivora > Eupleridae > Cryptoprocta > Cryptoprocta ferox. The sequence goes on along the minus strand of JAQQST010001630.1, from coordinate 7,497 downwards.
GATATTTTCTATTTGTTGAAACACTGTTCTCCTAACTTCTTAGTTCTCTTCCATGTTTTCCTTTAGCTGAGGATGTTCAAGACAGTTGATTTAAAATCTTTATTTACTGAGTGGAATGTCTGTGCCTCCTCAGAAAGACCATCATTAACCTGGTAATCATGCTTAAAAGATGTACAATCTTAAAATATCCTTAGATGTCTGTATTGAAGTTGGCCTGCTCACAAACAGGCACCATGGCATTCTTTGAAACAGTAAGAAATTGTAAAGGACCCATGTATCTTCATTTAGAGAATGCTCCAATGAGGATCTAAGAAAGCAGTTATCTCTTGTTTACTAATATGAAAACAACTTCAAGTCATATGCTTTATAAATATTTCAATTTGCAGAATAAAATATGATGAAACATTTACTGAAGAATATATTCTAAAATCATATATTATATAAATGCATGTCTAGAATATTTGCACTAAGGGGAACATAGGTTCCTGATGAAGATAATCAGTGATGGTGGAAGGTATGACAAGGAATAGGGTATTTTGCTTGTTAGTTTCTAAATTGCATTACTGTATGGCACTGAACTACAACAATATATACTAGAGGTGTTTAATGCACATACACACAAATAATAATAATAAAAGTCAATAATAATTAGATATCAGCATATAAGAGTTCCTAAAAGACCATCATGGCCTTTATGAGATGGATGTGCTATCAATAATTTACAGAATCCTTACTGTTATGTGGGGAAATAGGCTCAAGAATCTCTTATACTTACATAAATTGGTTAAGAAAGCTTAGGGCGGAAAGACGCCATGGGAGGGTGAAATCCCCCGAGGTTAGTTAGCAAGATATTGTAATGGGACAGGAACAATTTGTTATATCACCTGCATGAAATTACTTTCCATCTGACACCAATCTACTAATGTACTTTGATCACAAACTCCACTTGCCCCCCCCCCCCCCGACCCTTTGCTTCTTACACACACAAGTTAATGACTACTGTCTGATGGTCTTCTATGCATTCACATGTGTAAGGGCTTGGTTACATATCCACGAGGTAGTATCTTGTGAGCTCAATAAATACGGAGCCGAAACCCGTTTGAGGCTCGTCTCCTCCCGGACATTAGACCCTCTTGTATTCCATTCTGCATCTGCTCTCTTGCTGGACAAGAGAGAACTCCAGGCTCATAGTCTACACCAGAGGGTGACACCAATGGGATAGAAGTCCATGTGATAAGAGCCAAAGTGACAGAAGTCAACGAGATCGAAGGTGTCGTGAAGTCAACGTGATTAGAAGAAAAGCTGGCATGACTAAGAAGTCAATGTGACAGCAGGGGATGTGGCTAAGAAGGCAACATGGTAGAACGCAATGTGCCTAGAGGTTGACATGGCTAGATCGACGTGGCTAAGAAGCCAATGTAACTCAAGGACCGCAGAAAGCTGCAGAACGACTAGAGCTCTAAAAACAGAAAAAGTGCACGGGTCTACAGTCTTTCCTGATGAGGTAAGAGAAAAGAAAAACTATATTAGGATTTGCTGCCGCGAACTTTTGAGAGCATCATAATGGGAGACTCCCTATCCCTAGAACAGAAACAATGCATTCTTATAGCACTCCTTAAATTATTAATGATTTTTCAGCAACATTGCCCTTGGTCTCCTGAGCAAGGAACCTCTGACCTAGACTTTTGGGAACGAATAGGAGAAACACTAAAGGCATGGCAGATGGAAGGTGCCAATCTTCTGCCTGAGATTATTCTTACAAGGTCTGTTGTCCCCATGGCTATTTTCCCCTGCGTGGGGATGAGGTTTATGAAGATATAGACCCACTCAAAGTAAATAAAAACTTTTTCCATGGAACCTAAACCTCCTTATTGTCAGCCAGCCCCTTCAGCACCCCAAAGTCAGAGAACAACGACTCCCCTTTTGTCATTGAGAAAAATCTGACCTTTTAAAGGAACAAAAGATTCCCTCTGACGACATCCCAACCTCAAGGCAACATCCTATTTAAGAATGCCCTTATAGTGCTACTGATGCCTCGGGAAAACTCACAAGGCTTCTTGCCTTTGGAAAACTGGAAAACACTTGGGAACCTATATTATACATTGGACCACGGTCTACCCAATATTCAGAACTGCAAGCCGTATTATCAGCTATAGACACTTTTCCCAATCCTTAAACATGGTCTCCAAAATGTCAAGGAGCAAAGACCGCCCTCTTCAGATTTCATCACCAGTGTTCCAGGTAAAATTTAACCACGGAGAACAAAGTGTCTTAGGTGGACCCAAACATAAGTTTGTTGGTTTGAAATAGACCTGTTTACCAAAGGTCAAATAAGCTCATGTTATGACTTTAAGTAATTGTTAACTTTGTCTCATACTTTTCATGAGTAACTGTTAAGATAGCTTTCAAAGGCTTTAGTAACTCGAAAAGTTTTCCTGGCAGGATAAATTGGGATTGAATTTGTTGGACATCTAGGCCTTTTCTAAATAGGATGGGATGTTTAAGCACTGATTAGTAAACAAGGCTTATCTGCTTGCAGCTTCTTGCAGAGAAAGTAAGGATATTTGGTTCTCAGGGTAAACATAGTTGGTGCTTTGTAACTTTCTGAGGTTGTCCCTAACAAATTTCCCAAGATTTAAATTGTAAATGAAGTTTTTTTGACCAATTGCACTTCTTTTCTATGTTAAGTTACTCTGGAAGCACGGTCAAACAAACAAGCCTCAGGTGACATCTGAGTAAATGCTGTAACTGTTCTAGATATTATATGCAACTCCTAGTTTTAATATTTTTTGGTATAAGGTCATCACTTGATATTCTGATACTGAAGTGTTATGTGCCACAGAAATAAGTGAATTTCCTTGTCAACTGCATTAGATCTGTTAATCATGTCCATTTTTTGAGTCTTTTTTGTCCTAGTTTTCTAACTCTTGTTGTTGGAAGACTTCTTCATCACTGTAACTTCCAGTAGACAGATGATCCTTTCTACTCAAGGATGCTGTTTCCCCTGAACTGTCTTTCCCCTTGTAACTCCGCTATACCTACCAGCTTACCAATGCTGACCCATAGGTAGGGACTCTCTACGCCCGTATTCAGGAAGAAGTTACAGAAGAAAAGAATATCCACCCTCAGCAGCACTGAAGATTTTAAGGGTCAAAACTGTTCAGCGGGGAATGATGTGGGAAACAAAGGAAGAAAGAAATGGCAGAAAAAATAAAAATTCCTTACAACCCACAAGGCCAAGCAATTGTAGAACAAGCAAGCACATAATAAACTTAAAAATATGTTAGGGGCGCCTGGGTGGCTCAGTCGGTTAAGTGTTTGGCCTCAGCTCAGGTCATGATCTCACGGTTTGTGGGTTTGAGCCCCGCGTTGGGCTCTGTGCTGACAGCTAGCTCAGAAGCCTGGCGCCTGCTTCGGATTCTGTGTCTCCCTCTCTCTCTGACCCTCCCCTGCTCGCTCTGTCTGTGTCTCTCAAAAAAATTAAAAAATAAATAAATTAATTAATTAAATTAAAAAATATATATATTAAAAGAGGCGCCTCGGTGGCTCAGTTGGTTAAGCGGTTAAGCGTCCGACTTCGGCTCAGTTCATGATCCCGCAGTTTGTGAGTTTGAGCCCTGCGTCGGGCTCTGTGCTGACAGCTCAGAGTCTGGAGCCTCCTTCAGATTCTGTGTCTTCCCCTCTCTCTGCCCCTTCCATGCTCATACTCAGTCTCTGTCTCTCAATAATAAATAAACATTAAAAATTTTTAAAAAATATACGCTAAAAAAACGAAAAAGGGGGAATTACCAATGGCTGTCTACATTACAACCTCAACATCTCCTCAATTGTACTATGATCACTCTTAAGTTTCCAAATCTTGACCCTCCAGGACAAACCACAGCTAAGCTTCATTCTCCTAAATTATGTAAACCCTCTCATCTTATGGTGCTGGTTCAAACTTCTCACTTGGGGCTGAGGATACGCTTGTGTCCTTTCAGATTCAGGATCTCTGTGGACTCCCTCTTGGTTGGTGAACCCGTATCATGGCATGGGGGAAACCCCCGGAATATCTTCCAATCAACCAGGACTTCTAGAGAATGACTCAGAATGGCTGACCACCACTCCAATTTTTCAAGGAAGAAAAGGAAGAACCCTCTTCATTGACTCCTCATCCTGAAGTCACTCCACAAACACAATTCCTAGCCCCTGATATAACATGGGGAAGCCTTAAACAAACTCCTGTCTACCGAGGCTAGCGCCCTCTTATAACACAATGGTATTGCATATACCCCTGATCTGCATCAGATGGCAATAATCTCTATCACTGGTATTCATTAACCAGGGAAAGGCGCTTCATACGCCTCTTAAATCATGGGGATCCTGGCCACAGTAAGTGTTAAAGCCTCTGCTACCATTCCAGGAATAGTCTTCAGCACACTATCAAACTACACATGTACTTAACCAAGTTACGGTCAACACTGCCAAACAGCTAATAAGCCAAACTTCTATACACAAATAATGGCACGTGTAGAAGCCCTTAGGGCTGCCGTCCAATTTATAAGAAAAAGACAAAAGGTGCTAATCCTCCATCATAAACTCTGTGAAGCGGAATACTTTTACTATGTGTCTTTTGATGCCACTGCATAATCATCACCTTCCAAACCACCAGACACCAATAGAGGGATCAGGTACTCATCATAACAGTCCTCACACGCAAACTTAAGATGAAGAAAACCAAAAGGAGGAACCAGGGGGAAATAGTTCAAGAATCCCTTAGACTTACATGAATAGGTTAGAAAGCTTAGGACAGCAAGCTGCCACTATGGGGAAAAGTACCGAAGCTTAAGTCATTAGGTAGACAAAAGCTTAGGGCAAAAATCTGCCACCATGGAGCTTATGAGCCTGGAGGTGGTAATGTAATACAGTGGAGAGACACTGTACTGGGATCACGAGTAACTTGTTATATCACCTGCAGGAAATTCCTTTCCTTCTGACTCCAATCTACTAATGTACTTTGATCACAAACTCCACTTGCCCCCCCAACCTTTGCTTCCTACACACGTTAATGATTACTGTCTGATGGTTTTCTACACGTTCATGTGTGTTAAGATCTTGTTTTCTTCACGTTTACCACATGTGTAATATCTTGTGAGCTCAATAAATATGGAGCTGAAACCCCTATTGGGGCATACACATTACCCTATCTTTTATTCCATTCTGCATCTTCTCTCTTGTGGGACAAGGGAGAACTCCAGAATCATAGTCTGTAACACTGACAGACAATTAGGTTGATTCTACATTTCAAAACTAATTAGGTTAATAAAACAAAATACCCTCTCCAGTTCTCATTACTACTTTCAACTTTCTATTCTATTCCAAACTATTAATATCATGGGGTCATAAGCACAATGACTCCCTTGTGTAACATCAAAACGCATTTGTAAAATTGGATGAAGCAAATTTCTGTCAGTCTTATTTTCCAGGGTTTCTCAGGTACTTGCGCACATTAATACATTACTCATATATGTAATCTCTTTAATCCTGGTTTATATGAGCAGAAGAAGGATCCAGGAGGGGTCTCTGATGAATCCTTACTGTAGACACCACAGAGCCTACTCCCCATCTCCAGTGCTTGCCTGCGTAGAAAATCCTTCACAGCATGACCACCTAAAGGAGCCTCTTCCCAAGTTCCACGTCACTGGGTTGCAGTGAGATGAAATGTGTACAGAGATGAGAGGAGATGGGGACAAAGCCCTGGGAGTGAGTAAACACTATAGCAAGGACACCTCGGAGATAGAGAAGATTAACAAGTCCAAAGTGTGAGATTATACAAAGATCAACAAAAATAGGATTTTACCTGGAAAAGAGCCATTCCTCCTTTTGGCCCTCTTATTCTGGTCTTCTTTCCCAGGTAAGGTTATACTGTGTGACAAAAAATATGTTGTTTAATGTTTAGAATCAACATAACCCCGTCTTCCACAATATACATATGGGAAGAAACTTGCTATGGCAAAAAGTCCTTTGCTGTCCACTGCAACAAGAGGGATGCAGGGACAAGAAAGTCCTATGTGGAGGCCAACAAGTGAGTTTTCTACCCTATTCTTCACAAAGCCCTCCCCAGTTGCTCAAACTTACATACTCCACTGCAACTGCACCATCTTGTCTACCTGGCATTCAGCCAAAGGGAATGGCCTCATTCAAGTTCTTAGCTCCTCCCTAGGCAGCCAGCATCCAAGGAATGATTGATGCAGGACACAGAAGCCTGTCCATGCCATCAATATGGAATAACTCTTAAGGGCCACCCCAGCTCCAGAGCTCCCTGGTAGCCATACTGGTAAGTTTAGATCTTTTTCCTGACAGAGATGGGAAGCCTGTAAGAGGGTTTAATGTCAAAAGATAACACAATTAAAATTTTAAGATTTAGCTATGATGCACAGAGAGGGTGGAGGTGAGACTATGCTCCTATTTCTTACCGGTTTTTGATTATTTGTGGAACTGGGTCACATTGCGAACTCCAATTATAAGTGCACACACTCTCCCAGAAAACCGCCAGAGACAAACACACACCTGATTTTGATAATCATTTCAGGTTCATATTATCTCAGGTTCAGAATTCTTGGTCTACTGCTTCCTGTTACAGTTGGGTGCTTTGGGGGTTAGAGAGGGAGTTACTTTACCGAGTTACCCTGAAGAAGTTTGAGTTGACTGAGTAGAACTGGGTGTAATAAAATTCTGAAAAGGTTACCTGGACACATTTAAGTAGGAAGGGCTTGTCCTAAGTCCAGATTACCTTTCATATTCCTGAATGAGAGAAGCTTCTCCTTCACGGTTTAATCAAACCCCAGCATTTAATTCCTCTTTTCCAGAAAAACTATATGAAATTACAATAGTTACTAGTCCTGGAAAACATGAAAAAGAATCACCTTTGGAAATAAGCTCTGAGCAATCTATTATGGATGGGCGCTGCTGGAACAAAGTTCTGTATCAATCCAGACCACCCTTCAACATCTGTACAGAAAAGACAAACAGGACTTGAGGGGATCATTTACTTATTTGGAAAACTCAGCTCAGTGCTTGGTAATTTACAAATTGACTTAAAGGAAAAAGAGAACTGTTGAATGTTAAATTAACTGATGAAACTAGGTTTTGAGTGTCAAAGGATTATCAACATCCTTAACGAATGTGTAATGGAATACTATGACATTCTTTAACAGATATCAAAGAATACTTCCAACATATGATAGAATAGAAACACGAAAAACTCATAATCTAAACAATCAAATTGAGGGAACAGAATTTGGAAATTAAAAGCCTATTCAATGGATTCTGAGATTAAAGCCAAATCAAGTGTGAGGATACATCAAATTTAGAAAAGAATGCCAGGAGCCACGGAAATAAGGGGGAGAGACGAACAGCATTGTTAATAATGGCCACTGTAAAAGCACCATGTGGTTACAGAAAGTCTTTCCCCAGTAACGGACTGATCGGCCTCTGCCCTCTAGAGTAGGGGCTGCA
>JAQQST010001629.1:0-12110 GCA_028646485.1 Cryptoprocta ferox | reverse complement strand
CAGCTCAGGCGGGCTCCAGGCACAATGGATCCTGAAAATGCTCATGAAAAATAATATGAAAAGTAGCCTCGTGTTATAAGCAGGTGTCTATTCATAGAGAACGAAAAATACCAAATCCTTAATGTCATCCTTTGGACACAATGTAGATAACACAGAAAGTTCAATGTTTCAATCCCTTTCCTTCTGTGGGATGATCTGCAGAAGAGCTCGCCCCGGATGAAGTCCCCTGAGCCTGCAGGAGGAGCCTGCTTGTGCTGAGGGCGCTGCTCTTCCTTTCTGAGTTTCTGAAAATGTGTCTGGAAGGGAAGGGAAGTGGCAGCTGCCTCAGGCCTCTCTGTGAACATCACCGTGGTAGGGCAGGTGCAGGTGTTTGAGAACCACCTGGAATCAAGGCAGTGCCAGGGACCCCGTGATGGCACTTTCCAGGATTTAATGGAGGTGACAGGTCAGCCTGTTTCCATCTTGCTGGTAAAATAAGTAAATAAATAAAGTGGGAATATGAAGGCATAGATGTCTCACTTGTCAGCCCCCAGCCTCCCAAACCTTCTGAAGTTGACCATCAAATGATTTCTTGTAATTTTGAATTAAGTGTGAAACAAATCATGGTTTGATTTCTCAATACTAGTGTGAAACCACAAGTTTCAGCCGTAAAGAAAAGAAGCATATAGATGACAACGATGACCATTATTTCATAGAAGAATTGGGGCGTGAAGCAAAGCAGGGGCATTAAGTATCCAAGATTGTAGGAGAAACAAGGCCATGAGCCCCACACCCAGACCCTCCCTTGACCCCCACTGGAGGTGTGGACAGTGCTGGGACAGCTGTCTCCGGAGAGTGGAACAGGGAGCCTCCATCTGGCTAGCCCAGCAGGGGCCGAGGTGGTGGTGGATGTGGGGGCCTGGGGCCGAGTGTCACAAATACAGTGTCCGGTCGGTCAGATTAAGGGGAGATGCTGCCCCTCCCAGCAGGGGGGATAATCCCCAAAGGCCCATGTGCTGTGTGGGCAGGGGCCGTGGCCAAGGGCAACATGATCGAATCTCTATGGTAAGTGCTGAGGCTGAGGACTTGTGGGTTGTTCATACTATTATTTGCCCAGAAAAAAATTCTTTAATCAATTTCTGCCCTTTCTTGTTTAAACACTGTGGCTCAGGGGCGCCTGGGTGCCTCAGTCAGTTAAGTGTTCGACTTTGGCTCAGGTCATGATCTCGTAGTCCATGAGTTCAAGCCCTGCGTCGGGCTCTGTGCTGACCGCTCAGATTGGGATTCTGTGTCTGTGTCTCCCTCTCTCACCGCCTCTCCCCTGCTTGCACTCTGTCTTTGTCCTGTCCTTTTCTCTCAAAAATAAAAAAAAATTAAAAAAAAATTTAAAACATGTGGCCCAGAACTTCATTGTCATAGGCAGTACTCTACTCTAGGTGGGTCTGGGGACGCAGAGGGAGTGAGGCAAGGACACCGTCCATGTAGGCTCTAGCCGGCCTGGGCAGGGTCATGAGAACAGGTGAAGTCTGAGTCTTCAACAAATTGAGTCTTAATTTTGTCTCTGACAAGCAGTGTGACTCAGGACAGGTAGTTGGTGTTTTGAAAGCGTGCGTTCTCACCGGCAAAGCAGACACAAAACCCTCTCCTATGCCAGGATCTGCTGGGAAGAGCCCGGCTGGGCAGGGACGTGCTGCACCTTGCCAAGCACAGATCTGTTCCCATGTGCGGATGTCTTCTCTGTGTCTCCAGCAGGAAGTGAACCATTAGGCTGCTCTCTGCCTTGTGACCCATGCTCCTCAGTGTCAGTGACATCACTTTTCTCTGGGTGGAAGAGAGCTGGTGTATGTTTTTTTTTTTTTTTAATTTTTACTGTTTATTTGTAAAAATATGTAAAATACTGTTTATTTATTTTTGAGAGAGACGGAGTGCCAGCAGGGGAGGGGCAGAGAGAGAGGGAGACACAGAACTGGAAACAGGCACCAGGCTCTGACCTGTCAGCACAGAACCCCATGCAGGGCTTGAACCCACAAACCATGAGATGGTGACCTGAACTAAAGTCAGAAGCTTAACCGACTGAGCCCCCCAGACTCCCCAAGAGACTCTGGTTTTGAAGGTGGTCAGGAGCACAGGTGCTGGGACCACCTGGTTCAGACAGCACAGGGTCTCCCCTGGCTCACAGGGAAGCAGGGCAGCAGCTCCTTCTGAGCCCATACGTGTCCTGAATTCATGACGCCTTTTCTTTCCCTCAGCCCGATCTCCTCCTCTCCCACCTCTGATGGTATTTAAGCCCTGAGCTTCCTTTTCTCCCCCTTTCTCCCATCTTTTTCTGTCTTTATTTCCTCCTTCCCTTCTTTCCTTCCTTCCTTCCACCTCCCTTCCTTCTTTTTTCATTGGGATATAATTGATGCACCGTAAGATTCACTCTTTTACTGTGTACAGATCCGTGGGTTGTTGTGTGCCCTCTCAGCTGGGCAGCCACTGCCACTAGCTAACCCAGGACATTTTCATCACCACAGACGTCCTGTGTCCATCAGCAGTCACTGCCCTTATCAACCTACCCCCAGGTCTTGGCCACCACTAACCTACTTTCCATTTCTATGGATTTGCCTCCGCTGGACATTTCAGTAAATGACATCATGCGATATGTGTCCTCTTGAATCTGGCTTCTCTCATTTAGCATGCTCTTTTCAAGGTTCAGTCACGTGGTCACAGGTATCAGTACATCATTTCCTTGTATTGCTGCGTAGTATCCCATCGTAGGGATATGCACCCTCTGCTTAGTCATTCCTCAGGTGACAGACATCTTGTTTTTTCCTACTCTTTGGCTTTTATGCATTGTGCTGCCATCAACACCTGTGTGCGCGTGTCTGCACGGGCTTGTTTTCTGCTCGCCCAGGTATGTGCCTGGGACCCGAATTGCCGTGTCAGGTGTAATTCATTGTTGAACTTGTGGCTGCACCATTTTATATTCCCACCAACCACGAATGAGGGTTCCAATTTCTCTGTCTTCTCACCAACATGTTTTATTGCCCATCTTTTCAACATAGTCCCTGCAGCACATCTAAACTTGCTATCTTGTTGTGTGACTGATTTGAGTCCCCAGGGACTAATGACGGTCAGCATCTTTTAGTGTGACTTTTACACATTTATGTGTCTTCTTTGGAAAAACGCCCATTCAAAAAATTTTTGCCCAATTTTCAATTGGATTTTTGGGATTTTTTTAAATTGTTCAGCTGTAAGTATTTTTTATGTATTTATTATGGTAAGTGATGAATATATTTTATAATATGTATATGTATGTATACACACTCTGGATACTAGGTTCTTCTCAGGTATATAAGTAGCAAACATTTTCTCTCATCTTTAGCTTTACACTTTTTTTTACTTTTTTATGTTTATTTATTATTGAGACAGAAACAGAGCATGAATGGGGGAGGGGCAGAGAGGGAGGGAGACACAGAATCAGAAGCAGGCTCCAGGCTCTGGGCTGTCAGCACAGAACCCGATGCGGGGCTCGAACCCACAAACCGTGAGATCATGACCTGAGCTGAAGTCGGACGCTTAACCGACTGAGCCACCCAGGCACCCCTCGTTTTCTTGATTTTTTAGGTTCCTGGTAGTTCTGTATTGCTACTTTCATATTTGAAGGAGCAGACATCTCCTTAAATCATGGTCAGTGACCTTTAGGGAGTGTGTTCTGTTCAATGCTCTTATTATATGGATTTTTTTGGTCTTTGTTTTGGTATACCTTTTTTCACCCTTCTTGCTCTCTCTTGTGCAGCATTCTTAAGTTTTTGTGTCTTCTCTGATTCTTACAACTCGTCAGGTCGGCTGCTGGAAACTTCTCTTTTGGTTTCCAGAAGGTGGTGCTATAGCTCCTGTTTGTGGTTTCTTCTTTACCCTGAGACCAAAGCCTGTGTTCTAAGCGGTCTCCCCATCTCCCGGCGTGCACAGAAGTGGGTACAAGGAGCTGGCAGCAGAGTGGGGGGAGGTGTGGGTTTAGCACCTGGGGCAGTGGTGGGGGGCCCCAGACTCGATAAAGAGATCTCCAGGTATAGTACTCACAGAGGCTCATGGCGGTGAGTGGACTTCCTACTGAGTGCAATCCCTTTATTGGTTTTTGAAATTCCTATCTGACTCCTTCCCAGTGTCCTCCCACCTCATGGAGGTCCCACCACAGTGTTCTGGGTGCTGAGGAAGAGAAACGGGTTTCTTCAGCTGTGTCCTGCACACCTGGGGTAGCCAGCGCCTCACCCACTGGTCCCCCTTGTCCCCATGGGAGGTTGCCACTGTCCGATAGATAGATCAGCCCCATGCAGCGTTGCCGTGAGAGAGGAAGGGCGATATTGGGCAAGTTGCTTACTGTTGCCTCTGCTGCAACCAAACTCATGTTTTAGTCAATTAATCAATTAGGATTTTCGAATCTAGTGAGGGGCCAGAGTGTCCCCCAAGGAGGGCTGACCTTCTGCGAATTCTGGCTGATCTTCCCAGGTCAGCACTTTCCAAGTTTCCCCCTGACCATGGCAAAAGGGGTCTGTGCTGATTTGCTGGCTCTAAGGGTTCTGTAGCTTGTACTGAGGTCTTCTGCCCATTACCAGATGTCCAGGTGGACGAGACTCCTCCTGGGACCCTTGACATTTTGTAGTAGATCCCACAACGCCCACAAAGACACTTTTGCTTGCAGATAGATCTCTAATCGCTGTTTAAAAAGTGGGATAAAAAGGAGGACTGTCTTAAATCCCCATGATGCTGACATCTGTCTCTCAGCATGATTTTTTTAAATCATGTTCATCTGTGATCTATGTCATCTGTTTAAAATAGATAAATGGGGGGGGGTGCCTGGGTGACTCAGTGGGTTGAGCGTCTCACCAGCTCAGGTCATGATATTACACTTTGTGAGTTCTAGCCCCAAAGAGCCTGCTTCCGATTCTGTGTCTCCCTCTCTTTCTGCCCCTCCCCCACTCATGCTCTGTTTTCCTCTCTCTCTCTCAAAACTAAATAAACTTTACAAATTTTTTAAACACCCAAAAAACTAGAAAAAAAATAAAACAGACAAATAGGTAAAAAGAAAACAATATGCAGAAGAAGTCTATTGTAACATTGATCAACAAAAATTTGGCAGGCGAGAATTCTACCACTGACCCACCCATGCACTTTTTATCAACAAAAATTTGGAAACAATCTAAATGTTCCAACAACAGGGGAGATGTTAAAGCAATGTTGGTATGCCTATTTAATGAGACATTAGGCAATGTAAACTGATTATTATTCTGTTAAAAAGCCCTGTAAAAATTACACAGAGATCAGTCATTTTTAAAAAATTTTTTATGTCTTTATTTTATTTTGAGAGAGAGAGACAGAAAGTGAGTGGGGAAGGGGCAGAGAGAGAGACACACACACAGAATCCAAAGCAGGCTCCAGGCTCTGAGCTGTCAGCACAGAGCCTGACATGGGGCTTGAACCATGGACAGTGAGATCATGACCTGAGCTGAAGTCGGACCCTTAACCGACTGAGTCGCCCAGGCGCCCCAGTCTTTTTTTTTTTTTAAGTTTATTTATTTTGAGATAGGGGGAGAGGCAGAAAGAGAAGGACAGAGAGAATCTCGAGCAGGCTCCCTATTGCTGTCAGCTCCGAGCCCGATGTGGGGCTCGATCTCATGAACCGTGAGTTCATGACCTGAGCCAAAATTAAGAGTCACACAGAACTGTGAGAAACAAATGTCTGTGGTTTAACACACCCAGCCTGTGGTATTTTGCTGTAGTGGCCCTAGCCAACCGGTAGACCCTCCAAAATCCCTTCAGACCACTTCCCTGGGGGAGGTGGCTGGGGCTGGAGAGGAACCCACACCTGCTCCCAGCACAAGGCACTGCAGGACAACAGCTACTACCAGTCCCAGCAGCTTGTCTGTGGCCTTGGGACCTGAATTTTTCCAAGGTGACAATCTGCAGGCTCTCTGGTGTCTCCTCTCCGAAGGGTGCTAATCCCATCATGAAGGCTCTAGTCTCTTGACTTCATCTAAACCTAATTACCTCCCAAAGGTCCATCTCCAAATACCTTCAGTTGCAGAGCTAGAGTTTCAGTGTGAATGGGCACGGGCAGCAGGATTCGATCTGGAACAGGTAGTGACCCCAGGGGAGGGAGATCTGAGGAAAGGTCCACGGAAAGCTGGTGGGGAGGAATTCTCTTGGAACACTTCTCTTTTCCAAGATAGGGCAGGAGAGGCTGTGTGCTCTTATCAGCTGGGAGACCAGATCAGAGAGTCAAAGGCTGATTCTTCAGGGTCTTGTTTGCTTCTCCCCTGGGAAGCATTTCTGACCCATCTACTTCTAGTTATCCAACCACTTTCTCTCCCCAACCACCTGCACATCCAACCATACCTGGCACATGGCATGAAGAGTCTTGACTACAGCAGAGCAAGATTAGAGAACAGACCAACACTCCCTGTGTTGCCAGGCTGAGGAAGTCATGGCCGTGGTGGTGGGATGGGGGGGGGGTGGCTGTATGGGGAGGGAGCTGGGGAAGAGAAGTTTGGGAGCTCTACTGGGGATGGGGGATGAGCGTGGCCCTACCCTGTCTGAGCTCCTTCACTAGAGCACATTTGGTTGGCTGATGTAGACCTGCTATGACCGATATTAGATGCTAGAGGGGACGCCATTTCCACTGGCATCATCTGGGAACGGATGAGGATGCCCTGGCCTGGGACAGCTATTTATCACTCTATGTGCAGTCTCCATCTCCACCTTGCCCTTTGGTCTGGGTTGGGAAAATGGCTTCTCTGAGTGGGACGTCTGGGACAGGAAGGAGTGTGAGGTGGGGAGCCGGAGGCCTGGGACCAGGCTCGCCCTTAGGCTGAGGCCTAGCAAGGTTTCATGTGTGAGGGGGGAAAGAGTGGCTATGGAGGTGGGTGTTTGCTTATGTTGGGAAGTGTAGGGCTGTCAAGAGAAAAAAGGACACGGGAAGAGAAGTTGGGGGAGGGTCATGTTCAGTCTTCACCTCGTTCCCAGGCCCAGTTTTATCTGGACCTTGCATGGCAGGAGCACAAAGTTAACAATGAAAAGACAACAAGACTATAGGTAACACATATCAAATACTTAAAAGACATCATTTTATTTAATCCTGACAAAACCCTTGCAGATAGGTTCTGTTATTGTCCTCATTTGCCACATGGGGCAAAAGGTACTTTCCGAGAGGTTAAGTAACTTGGTCAGGGTTTCAGGCCAGTAAGTGCTGGAGTCAGGATCTGGATCCAGACTCGGTGATTACAGAGCCTGTGCCCTTAGCCACCCCGCTCCGCTCTGAACTCACCGGCAAGGATCTGATAGGGATTGGGGTGAGCTTGGAAACCTGGGGAATTCTGTAGGAGGAGAGGTTACAAGTCCCCAGTGATGGAACTTGGAGGGGCAATGGGGGAGGTCAGGACTGATGACCTCTAAGGTCTTTGCCAGCTCTCAGAGGCTTGGGTCCGTTATAATCTTCTCTGCACATTAAAACCAGCAAGGCTCCCTCTAGTCTAGCTCATGATCTCCCCAGCCTTCCTTTTTCTTGAGTAGTCTGGGAAGTTCACAGCTTGACATTGAAGACCCAGCATCATCTGGTCCTACTAGAACATCTAAATGTCTTTTTCACCATCAACTGGGGCAGAGACATGGAAGCTGGTGTTCAGGACACTCTTGATGGTGGGCAAGAGCGGAGGAAGTGGGACCACTTAGGAGTCTGGAGTGGAGGTGGTGACCATCTGCCCGGGGAGGGTGACTGTGGGCTCAGATATGAAAGAAGGAGTTTGAACTGAGGGGAATATATGAGGAAAACACATATAAGACTGTGATAGATGGGGTGTCAGGGAGGAAAGCTAGAGGACCCACCTCTTTATGCCTGGAATAAAGTGGAACAGAAAAAAAGTGAAGTAATAAAAATCTTAGCTTGTATTTATTTTGAAGTGGAAGAATATGTCAGACCCTTTCGTAAGTATGTTACATGAAACACTCCCAGCAATTTCATTGCACTCTCTTGGCAAATGAGATTTCTGATATCTAAGGAAGGCTAAATACCTTTTAAGGGAAGGTAGCAGAAAGGAAATGGGAATTCAGGAGGTGAAGTTTTCACTTCATAATGGGAGATGATGGGAGATTATGATGAATCAATATTCGGAAATGACTGATAAAGGAGAAATCCTGTAAACGTGTGAACTTCTCTCTGAGGCCTGTGGCTCTTTTTGTTCCTCTCCCCAGAAGGCTGGTGTGACATCATGGCAGCCAAGAAGAGAGTGGGCTCCAAAAAGGAGGCAGTGGTCAACCAGGGCAAATGCCACTGAGGGTCCAGACATGTGGACAGAAAGGTAACCATTGGATTTGGCAACATGGCATGATTGGTGAGCTTGGCTAGAGCAGTTTCAGTGGAGTAGAGAACGGCCACTTGATAGGGGTAGGCTGAGCATAGAGGAGAATGAGAGGCTGGTGAGGGCTGGTACGGAGAATGGAGAACCTTTTCAATAGGTTTTGCTGCAAAGGTGAAGAGAGCATTGGGGTTGCAATAGCAGAGTAAGGATTAATAACGATTTCCTCTACTTTTGTCATAATAACCACCTATACCTCCCTCAACATACCATTGCATCTTACTGCTATTGGCAGGCAGCTGGCCGAAAAACTCTACAAAGAGATGGGAAGAGACATAAAAGGAAGGCGAAGGGGCTTAAGCGCTCCTGTTTGGCCAAGGCTCAAGGAGTCCCTGAGAGGCCAAAACCCAGCAAGTCCTGCATCAGCAGACAGGCCCAAGACCAGTTGGGTAGATGGATGGTTGTGGTGGAGGAGGGGAGTCAGACCCAGAAGAACTGGATGTTTCAGCCCTGATTAGACAAGGGACCCCAGTCTTTGTGCTCCTGGGCACTGGGGTGGGGCCCTCACTAGACCGTGAGTCCAACATGTCTGCTCAAGCAGCCTGACTCTCTTGCATCTGATCCCTGACAACCTCAAGGGAACTAGCAGAGACAGCGAGGGCACTCTTGCCCAGTGGGCCAAAGATCCTGGTTTGGGGCACAGGATTCCCAGGCTTTGGGGTAGGGAAATACCTGTAGGTCTTTGTCTAAAAAGAAACTTTTGAAAGTAATTCTGGCTGGGTCCCTTGGCCTCCTTTCCCTGCAGGGTGGCGTTATGAACACACAGTGTTGGACTGTCCAGTGTTCCGTAGTCGGGCAATGTCTCTGCCACTAAGGGAATGGGGTTTTTCTACCGCCGCTGGGCAGGCAGACTATTCTGTGGGGTTGGAACACGGATATAGCGGTGTGAAGGTTTGGGACAATTCCACTGCCGGAGATGAGAGACTTGGGATCATAAATAGCTACATGCAGACCAAGGACACTTGGGTCACTCTACTATAGTCTTTTTTGGTTGTGTTTTTGTTTTATTTAAATAATGTATTTTATGAAAAGACACTGAAAATGTGGTATATGGCTGTCGAGAGGCCACCCTTCCTTGGGCAGTCAGTGTAATCCTTCCTAGACTGCCATCCCAGGCTTGGTTCAGATCACCAGATGCCAAGGCTCCCCACCTACCAGCACTTGCCACACAGGAAGCAGCACAGAGCCATGTGGACAAGCAGGACAGCACCAACAGCTTGTCCGTCATTCTCGAAAGGAGGTCCCCTAAGCAGGCTGGCGCCCCAAGGACTAGCTTTCCTGGGGCTAGACTTATACCCCTTGGTGGAGGCAGGGACCAACTGTGGGCAGAGCATTTCTACCATCAGTGTCTTTTGAGAAGCTCATTCCTCCTCCATCCCTGACCCCCTCCTCTAGGGAGCGCCAGGCTCTGCTGTATTTCCTTACTGCAAGATGGCCTGGGAGTAAAGCCCCGGGTGGTAAAAGTTTTTTTGTTTTTTAGGAAGGCAAGGGAGCCTAGGGAGAATGGTATCCGAACAGGTAGGGAGAGAAAAGGTATTTGGTGAGAACGTGGTCACAATATGGCACTTAACTGCCGGGAAGCAGACACAGTCAGAGCCCTGATTCCCTGTCATCTTTCCTGTCTCGCTGCATCCCACCATGGACTGAGGCAGGTCCGTGGGGTGCAGGACACTCTGCGGTGTGACAAGGGTGGAGGAAGCAAGAGTAGTAGGGGGTAGGGCACTGTTAGGGTGCAGGTGGTGATGACTCACCTTGGGAAGGTAGTTGGAAGTTCAGGTACGCAGGCCGATCATGAACTAAAGGGAATCATGAAGAAAACACACACAGGAGTCTTTGCTTTGCTTGCGTCCAATATTTCTGAATTGCTCTAGTTAAATAACACCAGTCCCTAGATGACATAGTTCGAATTCCGTTACCACAGTGTATGAACTGTGAGTAATTGCATAAAGTATGAACTTGTTGCTAGCTTTTCAGTCCACCAATCACTGTGTGAGTAACAGATGATTTATCATCTCTCTGCTTGGCCCTGACACATCAGAAAGAAACTTAATAATGATGTCAGCTGAGAAACAGACACAAAGCCTCAAAGTTTGATTTCCCCAGTGCTTTCTGCTCCAGATGCATATCTGTCCCCACCGTGTATGCCGTTCCTGCATGCCCCGACCCCACACAGCACTGGAAATAGCCTGAGTGCTCAGCAATGATGGCTGAAAAATGGCTGGAGTGCATTCGTGGCCAGAGCTGGTGGTGGAGAAGAAAGTGGTGGCCGTGGTGGATGGTGCCAGGGGGTGGGTGGGGCAAGCCAGACAGGAGAGTTTTAGGGGCTGGCTCCAGGTGGTTTACACATATGGGTTTTATAATCAATGTTCCAGAATAAGCAGTGAATATCATCTTTCATTAGACTATTTTGTGCGTAATGGATGAAACTATACAAAATCCATAAAAGATGTGTTGTGAAAAGTTGCGTGTTCACCATGGTGATTTGAGAATTGATGGAGGCCCAGTGGTAGGGCAGCCTGTTCATTGCCGCCTCATAAAGTGACATACCTTTTCTTGCTGCTACAATTTGTCATTGGTCTGGATGGTGGCAGCAGGTTCCCAGGGTGGAACATGAACGAGATGGGAGGTACGTGGTGGGAGACTGTGGTTGAGGGACTTGGCAACACAGCCACAGTCTCTGTGTGCTGCTGGGGGAAGGGAAGCACAGGTCTGTATGGAGGGATGTGTTTGTCAGTGTGTGTGTCCCGGGGGTGAAGTTCTCTGCTCACACAGGCAGAGAACAGGTGTCACTAACTGTAAACTTGTGATATTTCCTAGTCCCAATTTTTAAATTAAATTTTTCTTACCTGGATACTCTAGTAAATAATTGAACAGAAAGTAATTATGAAGAATTGACCCAGTAACCTAATGACATGAGGGCTATCATATTTCCTGTTTCCTGATGGGGAAATTGAGGGATTACAGATTAATAACTTGCCAGGCTTTCATAGCCGATAGGTGTTGGAAGGAGGCTTCAAACCCAGACCTGTCTGATTTCTGAGTCTGTGTTATGGCCAGGGTACTCCGTTGTTGGGTCGCGGCCTACACACATTACTGGAAGATCTGATCGGGACTGGTGCGGGCCTGGAAGTGTGGTTGTTCCGGACGCCCACTGTCTGGAGGCTGCAAAGGAGGAAATTCTTGCACCAGGAGAGAGATCGTGCCTGAGGACCTGTAAGTGGGCTGGTGGTATAATTTATCCTCTAGACCAGGGCATTTTGTGAATAAAAGAAATAATTTAGTAAGTAAGTTTGGACTGAAGTCATGAATTAGGACCATTAGCTCTTTCCCAACTTTAAGACTATGGAGGGAGGCCCTTATGGGCTCAGGATAAATTTAATATGTGACATCTATCAAGCTGTCAATCTCTAACGGACTTCTTAAGCCTCCTTTCCTGAAAAGCCAGAAAACATCCATAACATATCACACAGAGACACGCATGTGGTATCTGGCATAATGCCACCATGTAAAATGCCCATTATCTTCCTGTGCACCTGATGTAGGTGGTTACTTGGATGGTGTTTAGGAGGCTTTACTGGAAGAGCAGATGAAGGAAGTCCAGCCAGGAATCTAGGGCGATATATTCTCCTGTGAGGTGATCGTGGCCTTGGCTGGTGCAGACTGAACTTGTGACTCCTGGGTAGTATCAGACACACAAGGAGGCTTTTCAGTCATTTACCATCCCCATCTTATTTTACC
>JAQQST010001628.1:0-12110 GCA_028646485.1 Cryptoprocta ferox | reverse complement strand
GGAATAAGGAAAGCCCTGTCCACATGTGGATCCCACCTCACTGTGGTGTCCCTCTTCTATGGGGCAATCCTGGGGGTCTATATGCGCCCTTCATCCTCCTACTCAGTCCAAGACACGGTGGCCACTGTTATCTTCACAGTGGTGACTCCCCTGGTCAATCCCTTCATCTACAGTCTGAGAAATCATGACATGAAAGGAGCCTTAAGGAAACTGATCTCAGATTCTAGAAAATTTTAGAGCTTAGAAGATTCTTGGCTATCATATATTGTTTCATTTTATAAACAGAGAAACTGAGTCCCAGATATATATAAACTCACTCATGACCATTCCTCTAATTAATGATATATGATCATGATCATGCTTTTAATATGAGGCCAATAGTTGCTCATAAGTCATAAAACTATCAGCTTCTTAACTGTAAAAAGGGCTCATTCTAAACACTCATTTTATCAACACCAAAAACTCAGGACAAGACATATTTGGATGGTTTTGGGATGATTCCAGCAACCCCATGAGACAGTGGCCACCACAATGGTCTGGGAATTTCAGAGTACTTTAGAGCTGGCTCTATTCAGCATCAATGCCCTCTTGGTTTCACATTAGGAGATGCTAAAATTATTCTCAATCAACTGAGTCACAGAAAGGTTATCATTACCAAGGCTGTACAACTAGTAATTATTGGTTACAGAATGGTCTTATCTACTCTTAGGGTCATTGGTCATTACTGAGTTAGGTAATTTTCCCTCTATCCTAGGCCCAAGTCAATCCCCCAACCTCTTATAGTTCAGAACCCTACCTGTACACTATTCCTGTCCCCCACTACCATTCTAAATTTTTGGTGCTTTGTTGCTCAGCATAGGAGTCCAGAAGCTTCAGATAGTAGCTAGACTTCCTCATGGAACTCTTGGCATCCCTTCAAGTTAACATGGGCTAAGGGAAGGGGCACCTGGGTGGCCCAGTCAGTTGAGCATCTGACTCTTGATATTGGCTCAGGTCACAATCTCACAGTTCGTGGGATGGAGCCCTGCTTCGGGCTCCATCATGCTGACAGGAGTCTGCTTGGGATTCTCTCTCTCCCTCTGTCTCTGCCCCTCCCCTGCTCGTGCTCTCTCTCAAAAGAAATATATAAATCTTTTTTTAAAAATGGGCGAAGAGAAGTAGGTTCCCTTGATGCTGAAGTGTCCAGAATTACTGTAGCACCTTAGGGACATGAAAATATGAATTAATTACGGAATTTGGATTGGGACCCAGGAGTTCTGATTCAAAGCCCAGAGTTTGTTATACCCCATGGGCCCAAGTGTCCAGGAGTCCTAGCCTCTTCTCCGACTCTACAACTGAGGGCTCAGAACCCATGAGGCAGTTCTCACCTCCTCTTTCCTGGTGTCCAGAGGGCACTCATCTAATCTACAGTGGCCAATCTTCAACACCCCTCCCCTCACTGGTCTTCTTGCCCTCACTTCTCTCCTTTCTCAATCTCCTCCAATCTCATGACTAACCAGGACTCGTTGTTCTCACCATTAGCTCCTTTCTGACTTGGTCCTAACACTGACCAACTCTTACCTTGGCCACAGCAACAGCCTTATGGTGAATCTGACTGCCTCCTGCTTCTCCCTACACATCTATCCTGCATACAGGATCTGTTTAATCATCCTAAGTCACTGATTGTATCTTATCAGTCAGTCCTTATGTAAAATACTGAAGAGGCCAGGATAAATCCAAATACTCCCTTCGAATATAATGCCTAACATGATTTGGCCTCAAGCTATACCTACAATTTTGTAATCAACTCACATATTCATCTGTTCCATGACCTGTCTCTACTATTTTCCTTCTCTTTCCTTCCCTCATTCTCTGTTGGAAGACTCTCCAGATTTTTTAAGACTCAAATATTTGTGCATTTTCCTGAATTCCTTTACTGATCATATCCCACAGACATGTGTGGAGCATGCAACATAGTGCTTCTCAGATGTAGTACATGCACTCCCTAATGTATGATGGTGCCGATGGAAACCTGACTATACGTGGTAAACCTGATGTATCTTCCCGAACTGAGTCTGCCTTTAGAAGTAGTTTAGTGCAAATGTTCAAGACATAATAACACGGACCAACATTGGTGTTTAAGGTTATAGAACCATTTTAGGCTCATCATATTCTTTGCATTGCCCCTACCTATCTGCCAACATGTCTCATCTGGTTATTACACAACACACTTATTTCAAGAAAGTACTATAGATTATGCAAGGGGATATCCCCTACAATGCGTAGTAGACTTTTTGTTCATCCCAAATAATCATGTATTAAAAAATCATTGATGATGTGGTAGGCGAGTCTAATGGGAAACTGGAAAGTGAACATTCCTAGATACAAAAAATCAGAGTAGTAGAATTTACATCTAGGGAACTAGAGTACTGACAAATTTACTCCAGAACATGGAAAGATTTCACTGAATTCTAGGACCCAAAGAGGCAACAGGGTTGAATGAAAAGAGCCTTGGTTTGAGGTATAGTTTTATTCCTCAGTCACACTCTCCCTCAACTTTCAGTCAAAGGTTGGGTATGAGAAGCAGGAGGAAGACAGAGGGAAGTCAGTGAACGTAATAGATGGTACAGACTCAGGTCACTCTGTATCCACATGGTCCCCATCAATTCATCTCAGGGTAGAAGCCATCATCCACCATACAGTAAATTTGCCTTAAAGGGGAAAAGAATTCTCTAAATGTCAGCATCATGGTGTGAGTAGAAAGAGGAAAGGCCTCAGTCTTGCTGAGACTGGCTACGGTACGAGAGGTTATATGCTGGTCAGTTCTACCGGAGCTTCAAGTCTTTAATCTCCCTACTTCTGCAGACCACCTCCTACTGAATCTTCACTGGCTCCCTGCATTGCTTTTCATGGGCTGACTACATAAGGGGATTGTAGGGGAGACAGTGAAAGGAGTTTACTCCAGGGGCCTGGGCAGAATCAGCTTTTACTGTGGTTTCCTGCATGTGAGTCACCCACGGGACATGAAGTCACGAAATTCTGAACTCATAAATTAAAGCGCAGCATTATTTGGGGCCTCTAGTGCCCTTTCCTCCGTAGAATCAGATGCAGGGCAAGGCTGGCAGAGTCCTCCCTGGGTGCAGTCAGGAAATCAGGGCTGTGTTGGGGAATTCACCCTCCAGGGCCTCCTCTCTGCAGGTGGGACTCCCAACAGACTTCATCCCTCTTCCTCACAGGCAACTTCCATCCAGCACTAATTAGCCACTAGGGGTGAGCTCTTGCAAACAATTGAAACAACTTGGGTAGTTGACTTCAGCTGAGTGAATGTTGAAAAAGAGAGGCTTATCCCTCTTCCCAGCATATTTCCCCAGACACTGCTCTCCCCAGAGGCAGAGAGGACTGCTCCATTTCATGGCCATTGCAAATGAGAGATCTTGCAGTGTCATGGAATCATCTCCCTCCAACTTGTGTTTCAAGGGTCTGCTCCAAGGCTACGCCAGTGCAGGGAGTCTTCAGGAGAGCCTGGTACTGTCTCTTATGAGCTGAAGCCTTTCTCTGGGCATTGCAACCTCATAAAGATTGTTACTGCCTTGCCTGTAGTATCTTGTCTCCCTGTGCTTGAGGCCAGAAGCTAAGCTTCACATGGACTTGTCTCTCAAATGTCAATTGGCCTTCAGCAGATGACCTTGTCCTTTTGTCCCATGAATATTAAAAACTCAGTTTTGCCTAAATGATGAATTCTGACTCCTAATAAATCCAGTTATCTACACTAACTTTTCATGAGCCACATAGAATCAGTGTCTTGCCAAACCCATTTTCCAGACAGGCCATCTTTTATTTGCTCTAAACTTTAGGCATATCATGTTGATGGCCAAAAACTACTGGTTCAGGCTTGTCTTGATTTTTAAATGTGAGATACAAGTAATACGTAGGCAGATCCCTGCCACTGTATTGTGAAAATATCTGCTAAGAAGGATGTGACATTATTTTTATTCTTTCTCAGGTCTTTGAGTATAAACAAATAAATTGCTTTTGAGCCAAGTTATTTTAAGCAAGCACAATACAGACTTCCCATAACTGGTGTTGATATGCAATCTGCCATTTAATACCTTTTTTAATTTAGTGGAAAGACCAGTTTCCTGAAATTGTCAGCAGACATGACATGTAGTATACGAAAGGAAGGGGCACCTGGGTGGCTCAGTCGGTTAAGCGACCGACTTTGGCTCAGGTCATGATCTCACAAGTCGTGAGTTCGAGCCCCATGTCAGGCTCTGTGCTGACAGTTCAGAGCCTGGAGCCTGCTTTGGATTCTGTGTCTCCCTCTCTCTGCCCTTCCCCTGCTTGTGTTCTCTCTCTCTCTCTCTCTCTCAAAAATAAATACACATTAAGAAAAAAATAGAAAGTAAGGAAAAGCTAAAAAATATGGGAGCATGACAAAGAGACATAGCAGGCAACAAGAAAGACCTCCCAATGACCAACCCCTGAACAAGTCAAACAACAAATTAATAGAGTAGTACAGGATTATAACACAAAGTATAAAGTAAATATACATGAGTCCATACTAATGAAAACAAATGATTGAATATACAAATAAATGGGGGATGTGGGATACATTTTCCTTACAGAAAAACTCCAAGTATTATATGTAGACACTTCTCCCACCCCTACTTGCCAAAAGGTGGAAGTTAATCCTCTTCCCCCTCCTTCATGATGGCTGCACTTAGTGACCTACTTCCAAAGATCAGAGTATAGAAAAGGGAAAACAGTAACTTTAAAATACAGAAACATGATGATGATACTACCTTAACCAAGTAATCAAGGTTAACATCATTGAAAGCCATGGTGATATCACATGCTCCCCATATGACATGATGAGAAGTGTCCTCTACCTCTGTGGGAGTGATTGATTCTTCCCCCAAAGCCATAATGATAGCCTAACCATGAGACAGGTTATAAAACCCAAAACGAAAGGCACTGTACAAAATACCTGACCAGAACTCTTCAGAAGTGTAAATCATGAAAAACAAGGAAAGACTGAGGAACTGGTACAGATCAGAGCACACATAAATGAAGTAGAGACTAAAGAAAAAACAACAGGAATGACCAATGAGACAAGAGGTGATTCCTTGAGAAGATATACAAAATTGATACATTTTTGGCCAGTCTCATGAAGGAAAAAAGAGAGCACTCAAATAAGTAAAATCAGAAATGGAAGAAAAGTTACAACCAACACAACAGAAACACAAAGGATTATAAGAGATTACTATAAACAATTCTATACCAACAAGTGTGCCAACCTAGAAGAAATGGGTAAATTTCTAGAAGCATAAAATCTTCCAAGACTACATGAAAAAGAAATAGAAGATCACTCTGAACAGACAAATTACTAACAAAATTGAATCAAAACACTTTCAACAAAGTATTGGACATTTCTGCTATCTAACATTTAAAGAAGGGTTAGTAGCTATCATTCTCAAAGTATGCCAAAAATGTGAAGAGGAAGGGATGCTTCCAAACTCATTCTACAAGGCCAGCATTACCTTGATATTAAAACCAAACAAAGACAACATACAAAAGGAAAATTACAGGCCCATATTCCTGGTGAACATAGATGCAGAAATCCTCAACAAAATATTAGCAAACTTATTTCAACAATACATTAAAGGGATAGAACACAAGATCAAGTGAGATTTATTCCAGGGATGCAAGAATGGTTCAATATCTACAAATCATTCAACATGATATACCATATTAACAAAAAGAATAAAAATCATATGATCATCTCAACAGATTCAGAAAAAGCACTCAACAAAGTGGGTATAGAGGAAACAATACCTCAACATAATAAAGGCCATATATGACAAACCCACAGCTAACATCATACTCAATGGGGAAAAACTAAAAGCTTTTCCTCTAAAATCAGGAACAAGACAAGGATGTCCACTCTTTCTACTTACACTCAACATAGTTTTAAAAGTCCTTGCCACAGCAAACAACAAAAAGCAATAAAAAGCATCCAAATTAAAGAAGTAAAACTGTCACTATTTGCAAATGCCATGATACTATAAATAGAAAACCCTAAAGACTCCACTAAAAAACTTTAGAACTAATAAATGAATTCAGTAAAGTTTCAGGATACAAAACTAATATACAGAAATCTGTTTCACTTCTATACACTAATAATGAACTCTCAGAAAGAGAGATTAAGAAAACAATCCCATTTACAATTGCATCAAAAAGAATAAAACACCTAGGAACAAATTTAGCCAAGAAAGAGAAAGACCTATACTCTAAGACTATAACACAACAATAATTAAAATTGAAGATGATACCAATAAATGGAAGGATATACTGTGAATTACATTCATGGATTAGAATAATATTGTTAAAATGTCCATACTACACAAAGCAATGAACAGATTCAGTGCAATCCCTATCATTTTTCACAGAAGTAGAACAAATAATCCTCAAATTTGTATGGAGCCTCAAATACCCAAAGCAATCTTGAGAGAGAACAGAGGTGGAGGCATCTCACGCCCTGATTTCCAATTATACTACAAAGCTACAGTAATCTAAACAGTATGGTACTAGCACAAAAACATAGATGAAACACAGACACACAGATAAATGGAAAAGAATAGACACCCCAGAAATAATCTCACACTTATGTGGTCAACTAATCTTCGATAAAGGAGGCAATGGGGAAAAGGCAGTGTCTTCGGTAAGTGGTGTTTGGAAAACTCAACAACTACATGCAAAAGAATGAAACTGCACCAGTTTCTTATACCAGATACAAAAATAAATTCAAAATGGGTTAAAGATTTAAATATAAGACTGGAAAACTGGAAGACTCCTGGAAGAAAACATAGGCAGTAAGCTATCTGACCACTGGTCTTAGCAATATTTTTTTGGATTTGTCTCCTCAGACAAGCAAAAATAAACAAATAGGACTACATCAAGCTAAAAAGGTTTTGCACAGTGAAGAGAACCATGAACAAAATGAAAAGGAACCTACTCAATGGGAGACAATACTTGCAAATAATATAACCAATAAGGGATTAATATCCAAAATATATAAAGAACTCACACAACTCAATATCAGAGAAACAAACAATCCAATTTAAAAATGGGCAGAGGATCTGAATAGACATATCTCTGAAGAAGATAAATAGATGGCCAACAGACACATGAAATGATGCTCAATGTCACTAGTTATCAAGGAAATATAAATCAAAACCACGAGATATCACTTCACACCTGTCAGAATGGCTATTATCAAAAAGACAAAAGTGTTGGTGCAGATGTGGAGAAAAGGGAACCCTTGTGCACTGTTGGTAGGAATGTAAATTGGTGCAGCCACTGTGGAAAACAGTACAGAGTTTCCTCAAAAAATTAAAAATAGAACCACCATGTTATCCAGCAATTCCACTTTTGGGTATTTATCCAAAGGGGGGGGGGAACCCACTAAATAAAAAAGATATACACACCCCTATGTTCATTTCAATATTATTTACAATAGTCAAGAAATGGAAACAATAAATGAATGGATAAAGAAGAGGTGGTATACATATACAATGGAATATTACTCAACCATAAAAAAAATTGTGACATGGATGGACCTAGATGGTATTAGGCTAAATGAAATAAGTCAGACTAGATTTTTAATGGTATGATCACTTCCTTACATAAACATTGAATAACTATGCTATACACATGAAACTAATATAATATTGTATGTCAACTATACTTCAATTAAAAAAAACACACACACAACTAGTAACTATGTACTCCTGGGAAAATCTTTATGTATCCATAGCCATCTGCAAATCCTTGAAAAACTCACGAAGTCTACACCAGTGTGTACAGAAGGCTTATAGCAGCAGGATTTTTTTCAAAATTTTTTTATTGTGGTAAATTACAAATATAAAAATACACAATACAATTTGCCATCTTAACTACTTGTCAATGTACAGTTCTGTGGTCTTACATTTATTCATAGTGTTGTGCAACCATCACCACCACCCATGGCCACAACTCTTCATCTCGCAAAACTAAAACTCTGCACTGGTTAAACATTAACTCCCCATTCCCGGCCCCTGGTAACCATCATGCTGCATTCTGTTTCTAGGTTCATGACCACTTCAAGTACTTCATGGAAGGAGACTCATACATTGTCTTTTTGTGACTGGCTTATTACAGCAGCATGTTTTCTTCACAATTATTATTACTCTTATCTGACAATGAAAAACAAAAATCCTTGAGACAGAGTCAGTATCTAGTCAATTGAGAGCCATTTGGTTAATGTGAGACGAAGGATTTTTAGTTTTCAGTTTGTTTCCTACTCCTTTTTCCTGTTTCTCTTTTTTGGACATTTTGTGGGTTACTCTTAACATTTTCAGATTTCCATCCTGATTTATATAGTGTTTTAGAGTGTATTACTTTGTATAGTTTTTTTTTGGTGGTTGCTCTAGATATAACCATATACATACATATCAGTCAGCTCAGTGCAGAAACCTTACTTCCATGCCTCTTCACTTTTAAAATATAATTGTCTTAAGTATTCCCACTATGTACATGAGAACGTCTAATGGTGTTATTTTTGCTTCAATCATCATGTCTGATGTAAGAAACTCATGAGTAGGATAGTCTATTTTATAGTATCTGTTTTTTCACCCCCGCTTTTTAAATTTGTAAAAAGTGTTTATTTTTAAGAGAGAGAGACAGAGAGAGAGAGAGAGAGATTGGCGGGGAGGGGTGGAGAGAGATGGAGACACAGAATCTGAAGCAGGCTCTAGGCTCCGAGCTGTCAGCACAGAGCCCAATGCTGGGCTGGAAATCACAAACCAGGAGATCATGACCTGAGCTGAAGTCAAATCCGTAACTCACTGACCCATCCAGGTGCCCCAATCCTCCACTCCTTTTAAAATCCATTCTGACGTTCTTTTCTTTCAGGAGTTTAAAGCCTTTGTTGTTGTTACCATTGACTTTGTTTAGAGTATTTCATTCAGTTATTCTTTAAGGGTAGGTTTGGTGGCAATTAATACTCTTAGTTATCTTTTGAAAATGTCTTTATTTCCTTTTTATACATGAATGATATGTTCACTGGATATAGAATTCATTGTTGACACTTTGTTTCGTTC
Organism: Cryptoprocta ferox; assembly: GCA_028646485.1. Lineage (NCBI taxonomy): Eukaryota > Metazoa > Chordata > Mammalia > Carnivora > Eupleridae > Cryptoprocta > Cryptoprocta ferox. The sequence continues at coordinate 2,991 of JAQQST010001628.1, read as the reverse complement.
CACTTGAGGAACATATGCTACGTCCTCTGGCTTCCATACTTCAGAGGACGTAGCATGGATGGTTTTTCCACTGGTGTTTGCTCGAAGTAAGGTGGGCATTCCCAACAAAGTTCTCTGTTAGGCCACTCTTTTCCTAGTTTTGACTAAGGGGAACAGGCTTAGAGCTTTTTTGGTCTGTGTCTGTTGGAGGTTCTGTTATGGAAGCTTCTGGAACACATTACCAGAAAGATAACAGGAGATGATAAGAAACAAAAGGGAATTTACCACCATGTTGCTCGTCAGCCCTGGAGTTCTTGCAGTTTGCCTTCTTCTTTTCGCATTTCAGAGTGTTCCAATGCTTGCTTATTGTTTGCCCAGGATTTTTTAGTTTTAAGAGGAATAACCTAGGAGGAATGGTGGTCATCCGTTTTGTCTCAAACCCCTAAGACAGAGTTTTTTCCATCATTTTATTATGAAAAATTTCAAACACAAAGTACGCTGAACAATTTTATAGTGAATATCCATATACCATCACCTAGATTCTACTATTAATAAGAGAAGGGGTCTACTTCTCAAACTGGGTGGATGGCTTTAGAATTAGACGTTGGGGTGCCTAGGGGGATCAGTTGGTTAAACAGCCGACTTTGGCTCAGGTCACGATCTCATGGTAGGTGAGCTGGAGCTCTGCATTGGGCTTTCTGCTGTCAGGCTGAGCCTGCTTCAGATCCTGTCTTCCTCTCTCTCCCTCTCTCTCTGCCCCTCCACACATGCACACACACTCTCTCTCAAAAATAAACATATAAAATTTTTTTTAAATTATATGATATTATTAGATTTTATGTTCTAATTGACTTTCTGGATATTTCACATTTTTAAAAGTATGAAAAATATGATTCTATTTTTGTTTCATACACACAAATGTATGTAAGCACACACAATAGGATATATAACTAGATGTAATCAGTGTTTATTAATATTTCTTCATTCCATACACTATGTGTAAGCTTTTTATAATTTTATTTTCAAAATCAGGTAAACAACTAAGAACTGTCTTTACAAAAATTGTGCATATGCAATATTCCAAAATTTTGAACATTTCTTTTTTTTTAAAGGTTTAGTTATTTATTTTTGAGAGAGAGAGAAAAGCATGAGTGGAGGAGGAGCAGAGAGAGAGGGAGGAAGGGAGAGAGAGAGAGAGAGAGAGAGAGAGAGAGACAGAATCCCAACCAGGCTCCACGCTGATGCAGGGCTCGAACTCACAAACCGTGAGATTGTGACCTGAGCAAGGCAGGCCCCCTTGAACAGTCAATAAAGTACATATACAAGCAATTAACATCAGAAAATATTTAAATGGTTCAGTAAATAGGAGATCACATTTAATTTCACAAGTACTCAAAATTAGATATAAAAAATTTGGCCTATTTAATAAACAAAAACTGTTTCAAAAAAACTGTTAAAAAAACAAACCCAGAGTAGGCATGGGTGCTAGGCACAGCACATATTGTCACCAACTGCTTCTGGAAATAAAAACTAAAAATTTGCAGGGAGGCAACTAGACAATGGGCTTAGAATTCCACCAGTCCTTGGGGCGCCTGTGTGGCTCAGGTCATAATCTCACGATTCGTGGGTTCGAGCCCTGTGTCAGGCTCTGTGCTGACAGCTCAGAGCCTGGAGCCTGTCTTCAGATTCTGTGTCTCCCTCTCTCTCTGACCCTCCCCTTCTCATGCTGTCTCTCTCTCTCTCTCTCAAAAAAAAAAATAAATAAATAAAAAATTCCACCAGTCCCTTGATCCAGTAATTCAAGAATTTTAAACTAATAAAATAATCTTCAAAGATACAGGTACAAGAATATTAATGGAGCAAAAAACTAGAAATAATACAACAATAGGGGTTAAATAAGTTGAGCTTAGTTCAATACATGTAACTAAAAAATTTTATTAGCCGTAGTGGGATGCGCTGAAGCCATTCAAAACTACTGAAGGACACTATTGGCAAATTCAAATGCTCAGAGCACATGTTTAAATGGGGGGGGGGGACCCAAAATAGGTTACAATTGCTATCCGCAAGATTCCATTCTGTTAAAAGGAGGTCGGCAGTGATTGAGAGATTAATACAGAATTTAAAGGGCTGTTAAAAGATATTCACCAAAACGTTAACCACTTTTGTGTAGTGGCATCAGGTGCAAACCTTCTAAATGGGATACGTTCCTATTAAGAAAAAAGGGAGGAAAGGGAGGGAAGGAAGGAAAGAAGGAAGGAAGAAAGAAAAGATACCCCTTGGCTTCTCTGCACCTGAAATGCCCCTTCCCTCCCCCACTGCCTCGAAATCTTCCCTCAATTGTTTCTCTCCGAGGGCTGCCAGAGAAACCCACTCTTCCAGATCCTCCGACGCTGCTTTCCTTTCGCGGTCTTCCTAACGCTTATTTTCTAAAATGTTATGTAATTATGTTCATGGCTTACTGTCTGCTTTGTTCCAACTTCTCCAAAAGTTCTCGAAAGCAATGATCTTTGTTTTGTTCACCAACTGATTTCCAACCAATGGCGTCTGGCACATAGCAGGTGCTAGATACAATGTAGTTGAACCACTGAAGGGAAAAATAGGTCTGTTCTCGGCGGTTGTCTACTTGCCTTTCTATCATTTACTCAGATGCACAGCTTCCAGGGACCGCCCTCTGCGAACCGACACTGGCATTCAGAGGAACGGGATGCGCGGCTTCGCAGCCCGAGGAGCGTGACCCCGGAGCCCGGAAGTGGGATCTGGGCACGTGACAGGCTACGGCGCAGAACTGCACTTCCCAGAATGCTTGGGTCCTCCCGTGGACTACATTCCCCAGAGGCATTAGCGGCCGTCCCTAACTCACCCCCTGCCCCGCCTCTCTGGACACCCGGCTTCGGCAGCTAGCGGCTCCCGGCCTGAGGTCGGCCCAGGCATCGCCCAGGCAGCGAGCGGGAGGGGGTTCCGACCCCGGGCTGCTGTCCGCCGGGGCAGCGCCGGAGCCTCCGCCTGCGGAGC
>JAQQST010001627.1:0-12113 GCA_028646485.1 Cryptoprocta ferox | reverse complement strand
ATGGGGGGTGATGGTCTTGGTGGAGGTCACTTGTGGGGAAGAGCACTGGGTGTTATATGGAAACCAACCTGACAATAAATTATAAAGTTTAAAAAAAAAAAAAAGGTAAAGCAAAAGAGAAGGAATTGGGGCATAAGAAGGGGAAGCAGGGTCACTCAAGCAGACAGATAGCTGTCTAGGTTATCCAGGGCTTTCTGGATGATCTTCGTGTGTGGGGGCTGTCTAGTTCTTTGTTGGTTGGTTTTTGTTTGTTTGTTTTTGTTCTTTTTTATATATTTTTTTAAATTTAATTTACAAGTTAGTTTTTATACAGTGCAATAATGATTTCATGAGTGGAATCCAGTGATTCATCCCCTATATATAACACCCAGATCTCATCCCAGCAGGTGCCCTCCTTAATGTCCCTTGCCCATTTCGCCCATCCCCCCACCTACAACCCCTCCAGCAACCCTCAGTTTGTACTCTATATTGAAGAGTCTCTTATGTTTTGTACCCCTCCCTGCTTTTATATTATTTTTATTTACCTTCTCTTCTGTTCATCTGTTTTGTATTCCACATATGAGTGAAGTCATATGATATTTGTTTTTCTCTAATTTTGCTTAGTATAATACCATCTAGTTCCATCCACGTTGTTGCAAATGGCAAGATTTCATTCTTTTTGATTGCCCAGTAACACTCCATTGTGTGTGTGTTTGTGTGTGTGTGTGTGTGTTGTGTGTGTGTGTGTGTGTGTGTGTGTGTGTGTATGCCACATCTTTATCCATTCATCTGATGATGGACATTTGGATTCTTTCCATACTTTGGGTATTATCAATAACAAGGTTATAAACATTGGGGTACATGTGCCCCTTGGAAACAACACGCCTGTATCCTTTGGAAAAATACCTAGTACTGCAATTCCTGGTTATAGGGAAGTTCTATTTTTAATTTTTTGAGGAATCTCCACACTGTTTTCCAGAGTGGCTGCACCAGTTTGCATTCCCACCAGCATTTTTTTTTAATTTTTTTTAACGTTTTATTTATTTTTGAGAGAGAGACAGCATGAGCAGGGGAGGGTCAGAGAGAGAGGGAGACACAGAATCTGAAGCAGGCTCCAGGCTCTGAGCTGTCAGCACAGAGCCCGATGCGGGGTTCGAACCCACAAACCGTGAGATCATGACCTGAGCCGAAGCCGGAAGCTCAACTGACTGAGCCACCCAGGTGCCCCTCCCACCAGCATTTCTAAAGGGTTCCTCTTTCTACATATCCTTGCCAGCATATGCCATTGCCTGAGTTGTTAATTTTTAACCATTCTGACAGGTGTGAGGTAGTATCTTATTGTAGTTTTGATTTGTATTTCCCTGATGATGAGTGATGTTGAGCATTTTTTCATGTGTTTGTTAGCCATCTGGATATCTTCTTTTGAAAAGTGTCTATTCATGTCTTTTGCCTATTTTTTAAAAATTTTTAAACATTTTTATTTATTTTTGAGAGATAGAGAGAGACAGAGTTGGAGTTGGGGAGGGACAGAGAAAGAAGGAGACATGGAATCCAGAGTAGACTCCAGGCTCTAAGCTGTCACCACAGAACCCAACGTGGGGCTTGAAACCGCAAATGGTGAGATCATGGCCTGAGCCAAAGTCAGACACTTAACTGACTGAGCCACCCAGGGAGCCCCTCTTTTGTCCATTTCTTCACTGGATTATTTGTTTTTTGGGTGTTGAGTTTGATAAGTTCTTTATAGATTTTGGATACTAACCCTTTATCTGATATGTCATTTGCAAATATCTTCTCCCATTCCGTTGGTTGCCTTTTAGTTTTGCTGATTGTTTCCTTTGCTGTGCAAAAGCTGTTTATCTGGATGAGGTCCCAATAATTCATTTTTACTTTTGTTGCTCTTGCCTCCAGAGACATGTTGAGTAAGAAGTTGCTGAGGCTGAGGCCAAAGAGGATTTTGCTTGCTTTCTCCTTTAGGATTTTGATGGCTTCCTGTCTTACATTTAGGTCTTTCATCCATTTTGAGTTTATTTTTGTGTATGGTATAAGAAAGTGGACAGGGTCATTCTTATGCATGTCACTGTCCAGTTTTCTCAACACCATTTGCTGAAAAGGCTGTCTTTATTCCATTGAATATTCTTTCTTGCTTTGTCAAAGATTAGTTTGCCATATGTTTGTGGGTCTATTTCCGGATTGTCTATTCTGTTTCATTGATCTGAGTGTCTATTTTTGCGTCAGTACTATACTGTCTTGATGAATACATCTTGTAATGTAATACATCTTGTACAGCTTTGTAATACATCTTGAAGTCCAGAATAGTGATGCCTTCAACTTTGGTTTTCTTTTTCAGGATTGCTTTGGCTATTCAGGGTCTTTTCTGGTTCCATACAAATTTTAGGATTGTTTGTTCTAGTTCTGTGAAGAATGCTCATGTTATTGTGATAGGGATTACATTGAATATGTAGATTGCTCTGGGTAGCATTGACATTTTAACAATATTTGTTATTCTAATCCAGGAGCATAGAATATTTTTCCTTTTTGGTGGGGGGGGGTCTCTTCTTCAATTTCTCTCATAATCTTCCTATAGTTTTCCGTGTATAGATTGTTCACCTCTTTGGTTAGGTTTATTCCTAGGTATTTTTTTTTTATCATATGGTACTTCTATTTTTAGCTTTTTGAGGAACTGCCGTACTGTTTTCCATACTGACTGCACCAGTTTACATTCCCACCAGTGGTTCTCATTTCTCCACTTCTTTGCCAATACAAATAGCATATGACTTCATTCACATGTGAATCTAAAGGACAACCAAATGAACAAACAAACATACAATAACAACAGAGAGATAGATTCATAAATACAGAGAACAAATTAGTAGTTGACAAAGAGGAGGGAAGTATGTAAATGGGCAAAATGGAAGAAAGGGATTAAAGGATACAAGCTCCCAGTTAAAAAATAAGTAAGTTACAGGGAAGAAAAGTATAACATACGGAATATAGTTAGTACTTTTGTAATACACTTTTAGTGGCAAGCACTTTGTAAAGTATATAGTTGTTGAATCACTATGTTGTACACCTGAAAGCAATTGAATATATGTCAACTGTACATAAATTACAAATTCAGAAAAATTTTTAAAGTTTATACATGGATATTTGACTGTGCAGGGGTCAGCACCCCTAAACCCTGTTGTTCTAGAGTTAGCTGTATGTGACATTTTGGGAAAGGCAAAATTATGAAGACAATAAAGAAAATCTATGGTTGCCTGGTGTGGGAGGGTGCAAAGATGAAAAGCAGAACACAGAGGATTTTCAGGGCAGTGAAAATGCTCTGTACAATATTATACATAATTATTGATATACATAATTATTCATTTGTTTAAACCCTTAGAACGTGCAAACCCAAGAGTGAACTCTATAGTAAATGATGGATGTTGAGTAATTATGATGCTTCAGTGTGGGTTCATCTTTGGTAGACAAAAAAAAAAAAGAACAACAAAGTACCATTTTGGTAAGTGATGTTCATAATGGAAAGGCTATGCATTTATAGGGACAGGGAATATATGAGAAAGTTCTGTATCTTCCACTGGATTCTGTTTTAAACACAAAACTCCTTAAAAAAAAAAGCCTTTAAAAAAGCTGAAGTAAACTTCTGAATGGTCTTTTCTGTATATAGTGTCAGCCTTGAAGGTATCAAAGTAAATTATAGTAACACTTGTCAATACTTATGGAGTATCTGCTAAACCAGGAAATGTGCACATTGAGCCATTTATGTATATATTCTAAATAGCCGTATACCCTCTATAGCCAATTTAACTGTTCATCACAAGTATGCTTAAAAATTCTTTCTTCCTCATCTTTCAGGCATTCATAATTAATATTTTGCTCCCAAGTATAAATGGATACCTATTACATTTTGTCCTTTAAATGGAATATAATTTAACTCTTACCACAAACACACACACCCAATGAGGAGCAATCAGTTGTCTGAATTAGTTTTACTAAATATTCAATGAGCAATTAATCCCTGTGCCATGTACATTATTCCAGAGAATAGAATTAAAGGAAGTCTTCCCCATTCCTTTTCATGAGATTGAGGTTGTCATATGACCTAGTTCTGGGCAAGTGAGAAATTTGAGCTGGGTACATTTCCAGCCTGAACCTAATCAAGATCCTGTGGGTCAAAAAGCTGAATGAAAACTGGGTGGCAATTATCAGTGTCATTACTCCCCTCCCCAAATTAGCAGATGGTGGAAAAGAAAGGAGGAAGCATAAGATATCAAAAGTTCAATGTAAAACATGTTAATTTTAAATGGTGTGTGGGATATCCAAAGAGATATGTCAAGTGGCCATTGGATATTTGAGTCTGCAGTTCAGGGAAGAAGACTCCTGTGCTTCTTCAGTGTATACATGGTGTGTAAAACCTTGAGAATGGGTGAAATTACCTAAGGAATAAGTGGAGATCAGAAAACCCATGGAGAAGATTTCTCTAGAAACAGAACTCTGGGGCAAGCCGATATTTAGAAAACAAAAAGAGGAAGAGATTCCAGCAATGAGACAGAATTAGCATCAGGTGAGGAAGGGGATCAGAAATGGGCAGTGTCCTGGAAAACTTAACGAAGAAAGTGCTCCAGGCAGGAAGGAGATGTCAACAGCCAATGGGATGTCAAGTTCACTGAGAAGTTGTAAAGGAACTTTCAATCTGACAACATGAAGACCATTGACAAATGTTAACCCAGAGATGAGTCAAGGAAAGCTGAAACTGAGTGGGTTCAAGTTTAACAAAAAGGGTGAGGGGGTATTAAGGAAGGATATGAGAACAGATAAAATAGACAACTTTTGCAACAGATTTTGCTAGAAAGAGGGAGCAGAAAAGTGAAGTGGTAGCTGGAGTAGGGGATATAATGAAGACAAGGGGTTATTTCCTAAGACTGAACATATTTCATCATGTTCATGTTCACATGTTGATGGAAATAATCCATTGGGGGTAAAAAGAATGATAATATAACAGAGGAAAAATGTTATGGACACAAAAGGCATCAGACCCAGTGTTCAAGTGAAACATTTTGGCCATAATGATGACCCACTGTGATGGGTGGATAAACAGAGTATTTGGACAGAGCTGCTCTTAGGCTGGGCATCTGTAGTAGAAGGAAAAGATGTTTTCTTCTGATTGCTTCTAAAGAGAATCAGATAGAAGTTGGAGAAAGAAAATGTGCAAATTATTTGAGTCAACAAAGTAGAAGACCAAATTAACTAAGGCAGTAGAGTTAAGCTGACAGGTAGTGCTGAGTACCTATGCGTACAAATCTCCCTGATATTTGTAGACATATATTTAAAGTAAGCATCATCCAAATGGTTGTGTTTTCTTCAAACACATGCTGGGTATGCATAGCAGATAATTACGCATTAAACAGAGGTTGAGGGTTTTACCAGGCCAATATGATGGAGGGAAAGAGAAATTCAAAGTGACCTTTTAATTAATGATACAGATCTCTATATTTTATCATGGAAACATGCCTTGGATATATTAAAGTAATTTAAAAATGGGGCATCTGGGTGGCTCAGTCAGTTAAGCATCCGACTTCGGCTCAGTTCATGATCTCACGGTTAGTGAGTTTGAGCCCCACATTGGGCTCTGTGCTGACAGCTCAGAGCCTGGAGCCTGCTTCTGATTCTGTGTCTCCCCCTCTTTCTGACCCTCCCCTGCTAGTTCTCTCTCTCTCTCTCTCTCTCTCTCTGTCAAGAATAAATAAACATTGAAAATTTTTAAAAAATAAAGTAATTAAAAACAAGTAAACAGTATGTGTATATCTGTGTGCATATGTGTATGTATATACATATATCTATATGTGTATATATATCCTCTTTGTTCCTATTTATATGTGAGTAGATGTATGTACATGAGTAGAGGAAAAAAAGTTAAAGAACATAACACCAAATTATTACTTTTTTGTCTCTTTGTTCATTTTATTTTGTTCATATATAACTTTCCAATTGACCAATAATTATTTTATATTCCTCAATACAGAGTTCATGTATATAAATGATCTAATATCTAAAATTCTGTTTTTCCATCTCACATACTAAACTCACAGCCACACCATCTGTTATCATTCTTACATGATTTTAACTTATTTCACATAAGAAATTAAGCCATTTCCACATTGAAACATAAAAACATAAAGAGTATTGTTTTTAATTGATCCCAGGTGGTAGCATTTCTAAGTTTTTCTATGATTATGAAATTCTACTAATCATTTTGAGGTCCAGATCAAGATCAATCTAATCCATAAGCACCTTTCTGACTAATTCTATTTTCACCAGTCTTTTGAGTCTTTGACTTACTTCCTTATCATCACCACAACTATCACATCATCAGTTAAAATTAGTATATAAAATTACACACTAAAGCTCCTTGTGTATTCTACTCAAATAACAATAACAACAATAAGGACATAACAATAGTAATTTAAAAGACACTGCCATGAGTTCCTTTTTTCCCCATTTTCTATATTAGGTCTTGATTTCAAATAAAATTTACACTTCTATATGAAAAAGACTTTACACTTATTTTAATGGATTATCAACTTTTGTCAAAGTATTATTTTACTTTACCAAATCTGACATGATAACACTAATACAGCTCATACATTAATCAAAAATCAAAAGAGAATTAGTTTTTAGTAACTGATGAGTATGCATGTGTTATATAAACAACTATATATGTGAACATAATAGCAATAAATATAATAACAATAACCATACATACATACACATAATTATATATGTCAGGACAAATGCATGGATTATATTAGACATACTAGAATCATATTTGACTAAAAGTGTAATTATTTTCATTTTATTTATTAACAGCTATACTGGAAACTTAACAATAAGTTCATGAAACTGATGGTCTAAATATAGCCACTGTGAAAAAATGCAAATCTAGGATGTAAATCATTCATCATTATTTTCTCTGCAATGCCCTGTATATTCATATGCACTTGGTTAACTTTAAATGACATTTCTCAGGCAATTAAGGCAATTGCATTACACTAGTGTTATTAAAATGAATTTCCTCATGCCAGATAAAGGAGTTACCCAACTCCCTGTTAACTCTCATTACAAGTTTGCATAATTTTTACTGGGTTCACAAAGGTCCTGACAGGATGGCTAATTAGATCTTACCGAACAGTTAAACACAATAGCAATTTCTTAAATTGCAGAATTTAGAATTGGAATGGTTTAGAGGGGTCATCTGGTTTAACCTTCCACACAATGATAAATTGTTTCTTCAACATCCAAACATTTAAACATGGATTTTTTTTAGCTTGAACTTATTTTTCTTTAATTCATAAAGAGTGCTTAATTCATTACTCCTCTCACTGCATTTATAAAGCTAGGGGTGGGGTGGGGAATTAACTCAAGGCATAGAAAAAAATATCTCCTTTAAATTGGTGGTAATACAATAAAGATGATTTCTTCAAGGATGCATTTATCCACTGAACATAAAATCATGTTTAAAATGCCTGGTCTTTTTATTTCTTAATGTAGGCAAAAATAAGTAATGTATTTTTTAAAAAATCAAAAGGATGGTTGGGTTCCTTCATTTCCATCACTCTAAGTGATGACTATTTTGGTTTCGGTTTTGTGACAGTCCAAAGACATAGAGAAAATATTCCCTTAAGTCTTCACTGTTTGACCAACTACTCAGTCTACAACAAGATGGCCATGCCCCTATGACCAGTGTGTCATGAGAAAATACATGAGAAAATACTGAAATGGTGATGGTAGCAGCTCGTTAGCAACTACTAAATCAATTCATCTTACACATCAAAATCTTATGACCTATTTGTTGCTTTTATTATCAGAAGCTTTCTCCAATAACTAATGAGAAAAAAAGTTGTTTAAAGAATGCTTAATCCAAGGACAAGGATTTTCTGTGTTTTTGTGTGTCTTGATGGACTTTGTTTCTAAATATATCCTTCATCCTAATTCCATTCACACATTAAATTTTCTGGCATATGTGGCCTAGAAAGAACACTTACTATTATCCAAAGTCAAGTAATCTAATCGTTTCTTAGACACAAAAAGGTATCTTTATAGGTACTCTTGTTTGTCCAGTGTTGCCTTCTGGAAACCAGGACCTTAATTTTTTCGTCCTTGAAAAGTGTAAACAAACCTGCAAACAATTCTCAACCTGAAACTAATGAATAATAAAATTCTCTTTTACAAACTATAAAGTTAATTTGTGCAATTAAGTTATATCCACACAGTTAACATCACACTCAGTGATGAAAAACCCTAAGATAAGGAGCAGGACAGGATGTCACTCACTTCTGCCATTAATATTCAGTATACCATTAGAAGTTCTAGCAAGAGAAATTAGGCATGAAAAAGAAATAAAACAATGAAATTGGAGAGAAATAAGTAAAATCTTCTTTGTTTGTGGATGACATGATCTTTTACCCAGAAAATTCTAAGACTCCACAAAAATACTATTAGAGACAATAAATTTAGCAATGTTACAGAATGTAAAATCAACATAAAACCTGAACCATTTCTGTACAGTAGAATGAACAATCCAAAAATGAAGTTGAAAAAATATTTCAATTTATAATAGTATCCAAAAGAATATAATATTTAGAATAAATTTAATCAAGAGGATAAAATTTTACCCTGCAAACGATAAAAGGTTGCTGAAATAAATTAAAGAAGACATAAATAAGTGGAAAGTCATTCTGTTGTTCATGTATTGGAAGATGTAATATTATTAAGATGACAATATTATACAGGGCAATCTACAGATTGCATGAAATCCCTGTCAAAATCCCAGTGGCATTTTTTGCAGAAATAGAAAAAAATCCTAATTTTCGTATGAAATCTCCCAGGACTTTGAAGAGCCAAACAGTCTAATTTCAAAACTTTCTACAAACCTATAAAAGTTAACAAAAGTATGGAACATATGGACAAACAGACCAACAGAAAAGATGTCCAAAAATAGACCTTATATATATGGCCCATTGATTTTCAACAAGAGTGTCAAGACCGTCCAATGGAGAAAACATAATTTTTTCGAAAAATGGATTTCCTTCTCTTTTCTAAGGCTGAATAATATTCCTTCTGTCTATCTATTTATCTATCCACTCATCCATCCATCTATCTAACTGTCTGTCATCCATCTATCTCACATTTTCTTTATCCATTCATGTGTTAAAGGACACTTAGGTTGTCTTGGCTACGGTGAATAGTGCTGCAGTGAACATGGAGTGCAGATTATGTCTTCAACATCCTGACTTGATATCCTTTGGATATGATAGCTGGATCATATGGTAGTTCTACTTCTAATTTTTGGAGAAATCTCGATACTCTTTTCAATAATGGTTGTACCAAGTTATATTCCCACCAACAGTGCACAAAAGGTTTCCTTGTCTCCCACACCCTCTCCAACTCTTTACTTTGACTTTTCGTAATAGCTATTCTAACTCATATGAGGTTTTGATTTGCATTTTCCTGATGATTATTGATGGTGAACATCCTTTCTTATACCTGTTGGCCATCCGTATGTTGTCTTTAGAAAAATGACCATTCAGGGCCTTTGCCCATTTTCTAATTGGGTTATTTTTTGCTATTGAAGTTTTATATGTTTTGGATTTTAATCTCTTATCAGATATATGGTCTGCAAATATTTTCTCCCAAGAAATTCTTACTTTGGATAAATTTACTATGATTTGATCCTGAGATCTAATTATCTGTGAGTATACACCTTCATATGTGGTTTATAGATAATCTTGTTCAAATACTACAGTTATATATAGGATGACCATATAATTTACTGTTAAGGCCCTAGACACTTTTATACACAGAAGAAAGCACTGTTAATAATTATTAGGCAGCTGGCATAAACCAGACCTGTCATGGGAAAACCATAATATCTAGTTGTCTAATCATACATTATACATGGAACAGGTTCTTTTTCTTAGAAGAGCAGTATCCCTTTGAGTTCAGGTATTAAGACTCCTAGTATGACTTGTCTTCCTAGAAAAATAGTGAAGACAGATGAAAATTTCAATGCAGAAATTTGCTTGCTTCTATTACATATAATATTACTTAAATGCAAATACTTTCTGACTGGCATAATAGATGCATATGCTTCTGCAGTACTGTGCTAAGAAAATATTTACAGAGGAGTTCTAAGGGCACAATTTGCAATTAAAATCACAGAGCAAATACATTATTACCTACTAGAAAAGCTTGCAAATGAGTGGAAATTTACTGTATGTCATTAATGTTTTAGTAAGAGAAAATTCTGCAAGCTAAGCAATATAGAGGCTATCCAAATGGACTATGAGGGCTTTTTGGGAAAGCATACGCTTGAGGATAACATTTTTTTTTTTAATTATTTCTGATAAAGAACTAATTTTTAACATTGTACCTTAGCAGGGTCATTTGCTAGGTGATTTTTCTGGTAAAAAGAGAGCTTTAAAAATACATATTTACCTGTACTTAGTCACCCCAAAATACTATGAGAGTGAGAGTTTATGGAAAGATTCACAAACACTATATGTCCAAGCAATACTCCATAGTTGTGAAATTAGAAATCTGGAGCAGGACAGAAGCTGATGGTTAAGAGAGATGCTTCTTCACTATTCCTGAGAACATCCCTCCCATGTGTAAAGAAAGCTTTCAAAGTAGCCCCTGGTCTCTCTGCCTCTTCATATATTCAATCCCAGGGGCAGTATTCAGCTTTGCCTTGAGGTTATCCCCAGCATGGAGAGTTCTACCAGATCAGTTATGCTGCCTAAAATCAGTGGCATCTAGGATTCAGTATTTGGAAGTCTCTTAGATTCTATGTCAAGTTAAAGGCTCCAACTATCTTCAACCAGCAATTGTCTGAATATTCTGATATCCCTCCCTCTACTCCTTTGTTTAACTTCTCAAGTGGCTCGGAACAAGTGTGATAAAGAGGTGTACTCTTTACTAAACCTCGCAGAGAGCACCACACTTGAATAGGGATGATTTGTCATTTTGCAACTGAGGTATGTGATGACTGGCAAGTGAGAAGAGAGTCATGAATAGAGAGGAACTGGTCACATCTAGGTCCTCCTTTCTCCCTAAGTGTATATGTGTTCTGTCTGCTTTTAGTCAAAATCATTCCCATATCTGTCAATACCTTAGGCATTGGAGTTTAGATAATAAGGAGAAAGGTAATTGAAGGAAGGAAAAGAGGAGAAAGGGGGAAAAAAGGAATTAGGCTCCCACCCTGGCAAGTTCTTTCATGTATAAAATCTCGAATTCTGACATTAACATTAGCAACTAGATATAATTATCTCAAGTTCATAGATGAAGAATGTTCCCTTTAATAAATCACTCCAAATCTTAAGGCTTAAAAGACTTAAAATGTCTTAGTTCCCTAATTCTGAGTTGTCTGGGCTCAGCCCAGTAATTCTTCTTCTCCATTTGGTGATGGGTGGGTTCTCTCCTATGGCGGCACCCCAGGTGACTTCATTCATATATCTCGTGTCTCAGATGAATGGCTGAAAACAGTGGAAGCAGTATGGGTTTCTGCTCCAGCAGGATAATTGAAAGTCTTACACGATGGCTCAGGGCTCCAAGACAGGGAAAGCAGACACTGCCTGAACTCCCAAGACCTCATCCCAGAACTGAGTCACCATTCATTCAGCCATATTCTATTAATGTAGCAAGTCACAAACTGAGTTCAGATTTAAATGGAGGAGAAACACACTGCCTTTTGATAGGATGAGTGGCATGTATGTAAAAAGATAATGGATACTGTTGGCAGCCCTTTTTACAGACAATTGATTACAAAGAAATTGAAGGTCAGAGAAGTTTAATAATTTGTCCAAGATCACTCTATATAAAGCAGCAAATCTGGAATTAAACTATCATGTTGGTCTGATTCTAAAGAAAGGTCTAGAGGGAGGAGGACAAGATGGCGGAAGAGCAGGGAGCTCTGTAATCCGCGCACGCCCGTATGGATTGAACTGAGAAGGACTGAAGGGATAAAACTTGGATTTGCAAGTGGGGGAAAGAAGAAACAGACGCCAGAAAGAAGACAACCTCAAAGATGCCTGAGTGAGTGACTGTGATCTGGGAAATTAGGGGACGGGCGGGTCCCG
>JAQQST010001626.1:0-12115 GCA_028646485.1 Cryptoprocta ferox | reverse complement strand
TTTTTTTTTTTTTTATCTCACTCTTCTGATATATTCCTATAAGCAACAAGAGGAAACCAGGCGGCATTTTCAAAACCATGACTGGAAATCTCTTCATTGGGAGAAAATTCCTCATGGATCTGGGTGTTTCTGCATCTTTGACATCTTTTTTTTTAAGTTTGTTTATTTATTTTGAGAGAGAAAGAGAGAGCACAAGTGGGGGAGGGGCAGAGAGAGAGAGGGAGAGGGAGTATCCCAAGCAGGCTCTATACTGTCAGCATGGAGCCTGATGCAGGGCTCAATCTCATGAGCCATGAGATCATGACTTGAGTCAAAATCGGGAGTCAGACCCTTAAACTGACTGAGCCACCCAGGTGCCCCAACGTCTTTTCAAGGATGTTAGCATAGCAGCCAGACTTGGAAGATAGAGATAGTGTTTCCCTCCAAGATTTGCAGTCCAGGGTAATAAAGATCATGTCTCTCTCTGTGGCAAATATTTTGTAGGTTTGTGTATTAGTTTCTCATTGCTGATGAAACAAACATGTTGCTTAAATTATAAATCTATCTATCATCTATCTATCCAGATATCTCCTCGGCTCATGGCACCATCCATCTTCAAAGTCATAAATTTCAGGTCCAGTCTTTCTCATGCTCCATCACTGTAAAACTAACTGTTCAGCCTCCATAGTTCATGTGAGCACATTGGGACCACCCAGATAATCCAGAATAATCCAAAATAATCTCTTCATCTCCAAATGCTTAATTTAGTTATATCTACAAAGTCACTTCTGCCACATACGGTAACATATTCACAAATTCTGAGGATTAGGACGTGCACATGTTTGCAAGGCCACTTATTCTGCCAACCATTGTCTACATGTTGGACCCCAAAGATTCTATTTCTATTCTATAAATTATATCCCCTCAAAATTCAATGGTGGGATGGGCAAAGACAATTCCATTCAGAATGAAAGGAAATGGAAAGGGAAAAGAAGAAGTCACCAGTTCACGTGAGTTTGAAATCCTAGGCAAATAGCACATTTTCAGAGTTTAGGAGTTATCTTTCGCTCTCAGCTCTACTCTCTCCCCTCTCAGTTATCTTTTGTTTATTAGAAGTGTCACACAAGTTTGCAGCTGAGTAATTTTATATGTCTGTTTCCTGCCTCCGAATTTTGGGAGATTAACAGCCTCCTTTTAATTGATTTCTCTTCTGTCTGTCTCTTTTGGTCCAAGCTGGCAGTGTTTCTTCTGGTAAAAGTCTTTGTATCTCCCTTGTGAGTTTTTCATGTATATTATGGGGATTCACTCTATTAGACAAAAGACTCCACGGCAGACATTTCCTGAAAATTTTATCTTTATTGCTATCTTGTATTCCGGTAGCTGAGGTGATCCATGAGTCAGGCACCTTCACAGAGTCTTTGTGGGAATTAACACTATGACCTTTCGTTCCTTCCTAAGCACTAGCGAATCCTTCCGGTCATACCCATGGCATTCTTTTTAGAACACTTTCTCCCGAGAGCGAACCTCCTAATTTAGCATGTTTTGCAATCTGGATAGGCTGATAGTTTTTCAAATCATCAGGTTCTATTTGTTTTTACTGAATAGTTCTTCCCTCAGTGCTTCTCTTTCTCCTGTATTTTACTCTAAACAGAAAGAAGAAGTCAAGCCACATCTTCAACACTTTGCTTGGAAATCTCCTCAGTTCAATATCCAAGTTCTTTATTTACAAATTTAGCTTTGCACCTAACTATAAGAAATAATTCAGCCAAGTTTTCTGTCAGTGAAGAACAGGATATACTTTTTACCTAGTTTTCAATAACATATTTCTCATTTCTTGGTTTCTGTTGGCAATCCCTTTAATGCCCATTTATTTCTATTAACAGTCTGTTCCTAATGATTTAGAAATTATCTAAGGTGATATATGTTTTCTATAACATGTTTAGCACTTTCTTCTGAATCTTCACCAGAGTCTTAAATGTCCATATTTCTACTAATAGTATGCTCAAGGCAATCTATGCTGTTTCTAGAATGTTCCTCAAAACTTTTCTAGCTCCTAACCCACTACCAAAGTCATTTCCACATTTTTATATATTTTCTAGAGCAACACAATACTTTCAGGCACCAAAATCAAATAATTCCCTTTGGCTCTTATAATACATTACCATATCTGGTAGCTTAAAACAACATCAACATGATATCTTATACTTCAAGACATCAGACATCTGAACTGAGTCTCACTGGGATAAAATTAAAGAATTAGGAGAGTTGTGCTTCTTGCTGGAGTTTCCTGGTGAGAATCCATTTTCTTGACTTTCGGGGCTTCGTGAACCTCTTCCATCCTCAAAGCCAACAATGTCCAGACCAGGCTTCCTCATGCTATGTCACTCTGACACTGACTCTTCTGCTTAAATCTTTCATTTATATGGATCCTTCTATTATATTGGGCCTGTCAGAGTATTTTCAACTATCTAAAAATGTTTAATGCAACCTCACCTACAGAGGCCTTTTTGTCATAAAACACAATATATTCACCAGTTCTGGAGTTCTTAGAGGGAGAACAATATTATGCTTACTACGGTTAGCATTCAGCCCTCTTGTAAGATTGGGAGTTTCTTAAGCTTGTAATTCCTCATTTGTGACACAAATCCCATTCATGTGCAGCATTCCACTGAGCCACTCTGCATCACCCTTGAGATATGGGAAGCAAGGAGAATTGAAGCAAATATGAAGCTTGTAATATATACAGTTAATTTGAGTAAATAAATCCATTGTCTCTGACTCGAGTTTGATGTCTTCTACTTTCACTGAAATTGTGGCAAGCCAGTGTATTAGGTTGAGAGCAGGATAAAAATTCAATTCTTTCTCAGAATTTGACTACCTTAGCCTGATTACACATCTTATACTTTATATTGAATAGTAGACTATGGTGATGCAAAGCTTTCTGCTACCCATTACAATAATCCCCTTTCTCTATTTTTAATTTCTTATAAATCCTCTCCTATACCCTTATCAAAGACCATACAAATTCTATTAAGTGCTTCGACTAAGCTAATTTGACTAATTTAATTCTCTTTAAATTCTACTGTCTAGTTTCAAAGCCATTCCCATATTTCAAGTGTGCTCCTTTAGTACCCAAATTCCAATACCAAAATGGGTATTAGTATTACTTTGCTTTCTAACAAGCAGTAGCTTATTGCAACAGCAGCTTTAAATAATAAACATTTGTTTGTTATACAGTTTCTGAGGGTCAAGTTTCTGGGAGCGGCCTAGCCGAGAACTTCTGGCTCTGGATTTCCCATGAGATTACAGCCATACTGTTGGCTGGTGATTTGGTCACCTCGAGACTCAACTGAGGATGAAGAACCTGTCTCCAAGCTCCTTCCTGTGGTTGTTAGCAGGCTTGGTCCTTTTTGGCTCTTGGTTGAAGGCTTTATTTCGTCATTAGGTTTCTCCATAAGACTGCTTACAACGTGGAAGCTTGTTTCTCAACAGTGATCGGTGAGAGCAAGAACAAGAGTGAGCCTGATAAGAAAGTCACAGAACTTTAGAATTTAACTCTAGAAGTGGCATACTGTTAAATCTGCCACGTGCTTCTTGCCACACCAATCAACTTGGTGCGATGTGGAGAAAACTACACCAGGGTGTTAATGTGAAGAGTTGAGCTCATCAAAGACTCTGTGAGAGGCCTGGTACTACAGACTATGTTATTTGATATTTTCATGCCAGAATGAGTCCTAAGTGTTCCTTTTCAGGATTTTAAAATAATTTTATTTAAAAATGATAATAATAATAATTTTATGTATATTAATGTAATACATCTACATCTATCAAATATCCTTTGCTATATATCTGAGTTAGAGGAAATCATATTGTATGCCTAGAACAGGTAAATTTGTTTTAAAAATTTGCAAGCATTAAGAAAGGAAACATGTTTATAGAGCACTTACTTTTCTTTTTTTTTTAAGTTTATTTATTTATTTTGAAAGCGAGTGCATGAGTAGGGGAAGGGTGGAGAGAGAGGTAGAGAGAATCCCAAGCATCTGACAAATGGCAAGATCATGACCTGAGCCAAAATCCAGAGTCAGATGCCCAGCCAACTGAGCCACCCAGCCGCCCCTGGAGTACTTAATTTTCTATACTCATATATTTAGATATGGAATTATCTAAAAGTATATACAATATTTGGTTGAAAATCTGCTTGAGTAGCATGATTTATGACACCCTGGCATATTCAGAATTTGTTGTTGGCTGGATGACCATGAATACATAGCTTTATCTCCATGACTTGGCACTCTGCCATCTCTCTGACATCATCCTTTATCATCTCCCCTCCACCAGAGATGTACTCTGTTCTGAGCACTCAGAACTTCTACTTTGCTTAGTACCTTCAGCCATAATGCTGCTCCACAGATATCTCATAAGATAGCTCATTCCTTCACCTATCTTGTATCTTTGATCAAAAGTCATCTTCTCAGTGAGGCTTTCTGCCTTACTGGAATTTACATTAACTTATGTTGTTCAGCCAAATTCTGTTCCCAAATTCTGATTCAGTGTTTTTAATGTCCTTCAAACCTCTATAATTCTATAAAATTTGTATCTTGTTTTTATTGTCTGCTTGCAATCCAGAACGGTAGTTTCCATGAGGCAAATATTTTTGTCTGTGTGTCTCACTCAGGTATCTCTGGCATTTAGAATACTGACTGGAACCTCGTAGGACTCAGAATATTTGCTGAATGAATGAATATATGGAACTTTTTGAAATAGCAAGCTTACAAATTAATCTGCACTTTGAAAATAGCATAGTAGATGTTTCCCTTGCTTTAATAAATAAATTGTGATTTTTGAAATGTAAGAGAGTGGAATTCATCAGAGACTTAGATCATCACTGTGTATTTATTTGGAAATGTTCCTCATCTTGTTGGCTATTGTCACATTGATGGCTATTAGGGGATACAGGACTATTTTTGATGAACCATCATTGTTGTTCCAATATTCTTAGTATAAGTTAATGTCAAATGACTGTCACTAATTTACATAAAGCATTATGGATCACTTCAATTAAAAAAAAACTTATTTCATGAATTTTTTAACACAACTTTAAAGCTACAGACAGAAGTTATATTCTGTAGTGTCTTGAAAGGCTGTATAATCCACTTGATTTTTAGCTTTCCTGTAGAGCTTGAATTGTTATTAAGGTTGTACGATAATAAGCTCTATTTTTCCTATTGAGCATCATACCAATATATGATTTTTTTTTAGTTAATGGGATTGCCATTGTACTTTATAGTAACATTTGCCAATTTGATATCTCCTTTGCTCAAAGGAAGATCAAAGGGCTTTTTGCTCTCTGATCTCTAGTTCTTCAAATATCCTTGAATGACATTTCTCATTACTCTATGGAAATGCCCAAGGTATGACTGAGTGTCTGTAATATAATCTAGAATCATTTCATGCCAAAAGAGACAGAGTAGCTAAAAATTATTAATTTTTTGTTTGCCAGAATTGTCGGCAACTCTGTCACTACTCAAAAGAAAACCCCAGTTTATACAATATTTCAGAAGTATTTTCTTTTCCTCAGATTAACATTAACCCAATTAACAACACACTGGATTTCAAGATAAGTACTTGTATCTTCTACAAGCTAAGATTCAAGCTAAGTGTCATATATTTTTGTTGCTTCTACCTTCTTTTTTCTGTTATCATATGTAAAGACTTTCAAACTGAAGGAAAGCTTTTGTGAGTGAGGGTTCCAAATCCCGAACCCTATTTCAAATGGAAGAGCTTTGACCATTTTCATCTTAATTACTGGTTTTTCCTTGATACAATAATGACTCCTTTGGGTGGAAAAAAATCATTGTTGTAAATAGCATAATTGTGTGACTATTTTTCCTCCAAAGGAGGTGATACCACGTATACAAGGATGAAGTGCCCCCCCCCCAATTCATGTCCAATCAAAATCTCCTGTGAAGATATTGGAAATGAAATCAGGTCTTTGCAACATGCAATTAATTATGCAGAAGCCACACTGGATTAGAATGGGTCCAAGTCTAATGATTTACAAGTCATTGTCTCTGTGCAATGTTTTTATATCCAATGTAGTGTCAGAAAGCCATGTGATAGGACAGAGAGACATAGAGAACACTCTGCGACAACACAGGCAGAGACTGGAGTGTTGCATCTTCAAGTCAGGAATGTGACGGATTGTGGGTCATCATCAGAAGTTAAGAACTGGCCAGGAAAATTCTTCCCTAACTTTCATGGGGGCATGGCTTTGCCTACATGTTGATTTCAGACATCTTAACCTCAGAACTCTGAGAAAATAAGTCTGTTGTTTTCAACCACCGAGTTTGTGGTACTTTGTTACAGCAGCCCTAGGAAGCTAACATACTAATATTGAATCTACGATGTCTCTCTGTAAAGACTTATTTCAAAATATCTTGAAAGTCTATGAATTTTGCATATGGTATAAGTTTCTGATGTATATGTCATCTTAAGGACCTTCCACATAAATGCCCTTATAAGCTGTGATTATTCAGTAATCAGCCACTTAAAATTATTAAAATTATTAAATGTTTTTTCTTGACTTACCTTGAATTATGTGTTTTATGATTCAAAGTATGTTTTTAAAATAAATCTAGTTATAGGATTATATTAAAAATAAGGCACTGTGTTATGTCCTAATAGAACATACAATTTTCTTCGACACTGTCACACGGAAAACAAAAGTGAAAATATTCTGTAGATGATAGAGATCTGCATTATATTCCCTGACCTAACTTAAATTTCCCTTTAAACCTGGACAAGCCTTTTATTTTTTGTTTTTAAAAAATTTTTTATGTTTTTTTTTTAAATTTTATTGTTGAGACAGAGAGAAACAGAGCACGAGTGGGGGAGGGGCAGAGAGCAAGGGAGACACAGAATCCAAAGCAGGCTTCAGGCTCTGAGCTGTCAGCATAGAGCCTGACGCAGGGCTCGAACCCACAAACTGTGAGATCATGACCTGAGCTGAAGTCGTACGCCCAACCAACTGAGCCACCCAGGTGCCCCTGGACAAGCCTTTTAATCGCAAGGCCCTCAGCATAAGCACGTGTTACCTTAGATGAAACTTAAGCTCACGAAGTCTCAGTAACCCCATCTGTAAAATGAGCATATGTAATTGCTAATAGCACTTACCACACAAGATGGTTGACATATATAACATGACATGATTAGATGACAGAGCTATGCTTGTTCTGTTCAATCCGTGCACAAGTGTCACCAACGATGATGACAATTATGATGATGATGGCATTACTTCATTTATATCTTTATCTTCCCTTTCACACACATCAAAACTTTAGAGAAGTATATTAAAAGCTCCCATAATTATTTTCTCTCACATTATTCTCTTGAATTTCTAAATTTTTCTTTAGTTATTTTGCTGAGTAAAATATATATAATTTAGAAGTAGAAAATATTTCTACTTTAGATCAGTGCAGAGATGCCTGCCTGGTGATCAGAAAGAAGCCAAGGCTCTCTCGCTCCCTTTCGCTGACACTGTTCATCTTTCAGGGAGCCCTGGACCTGCTGGAGCTGGACTCCGGCAATTATCCAGAAGCCCTCACCAGTTGACTCCAAAGATGGATGAAGCCCTGGACATTTATTTCTTTTAAAATGAATATTCAGAGAAAGAAGGGCAAGATGGCAGAGAAGTA
The DNA here is from genome assembly GCA_028646485.1 of Cryptoprocta ferox. NCBI lineage: Eukaryota > Metazoa > Chordata > Mammalia > Carnivora > Eupleridae > Cryptoprocta > Cryptoprocta ferox. Next base: position 4,442 of record JAQQST010001626.1, on the reverse strand, counting down.
AGGAGCCCTGTAATCTTCACCCGCCAGCATCTATTAAACTGAGAAGGACTGAAGAGACAATACTCTGATCTGCAAGAGTGGGAGGAGAACACACAGACTCCAGAAAGAAGACAACCTCAAAGATGCCTGAGTGACTGAGTGCAAACTAGGGAAATTAAAAAATGGGCCGGGCCCTGGAGGTGCAGAGGGGTGGGAGCCACAGTCCAACACAGGGAGAGCACGCAGTGCCCCGGAGAGACAAGGGGAAGAGAAAGAGAGACTGAAAACGCTCACAGAACTGTCTCTAAAGAAGAGATAAAAAACTCACCCCAGGGCAGAGAGAGATATTGTCACCCCATATATAACTGCTGGGCACAGGGAGAGAAATCCGCCCCATCTAGCTGGCGAATTCTTCCTTGGGCTCGGTGGCAGCGGCGCCCATTTCAGGCGGCACCGGGAAAAATGGCCCCCTCCCCCTGCACGATCCCTGATGGAAGGTCGGCCGCCAGCGGGAGCGCATCGCCTCTCCGGTGTTAGCATAAAGGTGCATGGACTAGGATTTGGAAGCAAGGCGGAGCTTGGAAAATACAATTTGGCTCGCCCACCATTCTTCTCCCCGCAGCCACCAAGGCGGGGCGTCGGACAGCAGCCCCCGAGACCTGACCTACCTACACCAAACCACGCCCATCCACACGGAAGAGCTGCCTTTTTTTCCCCTTTTTTCTTTTCTTCTCCTTTTTTTCTCTTGCCACCCAGATATATTTTCCCTTATCTCATTCTTATCTCTCCCCTTGGCTGGTTATATGCTCTTAGACTGTCCATAGTCTTTTGCTGTCTCTGTCCTCCCCCCTTTTTAAATTTTTTCTATTCTTCTTTTCTTTCCTTTCTTTTCCTTTTCTTTACTTCCTTTTCCATTTCAGTTTGCTTGTTTGTTTGATTTGTCTGTGAGTTTGCATGCTTTTGTTCCCTGTGTGTTTGTCTGTTTTCCTTTTCAGGGCTACCTCAAAAAACAAGCCAAAGTACACATGGTGGAGAGTCCCAAATATCACTGAGTAGGGAAATAAAATAATCAAAGGCACAACAAGAGAATCCGAGAGACACCATTAAAAGAACTCTTCCTGAAACGACAGGCCCTGGACAGTCAATGAGCCTCCTTTAATAGAGCAATACTAACAGGTGCACAGTGCATAATGAGCTTTTAAAACTGACAAGAGACAGAAAGCTAGCCAAAATGACAAAGCGAAAGAATTCTCCTCTAAAAAAATTCTAAGAAGTCACAGCCACAGAACTGCTCAAAACAGATTTAAGCAACATAACTGAGCAAGAATTTAGAACAATTGTCATGAAATTAATCGCTGGACTTGAAAAAAGCATCAGAGAAGATATTGATACAAGACTAGGGACCTTCAAAATAGATGCGATGAGTTAAAAAAGACTATAAATGAGGTGCATAATAAAATGGAGGTGGCCACTGCACGGATTGAAGAGGCAGAGGGGAGAATAGGTGAATTAGAATACACAGTTATAGCAAAAGAGGAAGCCGAGAAAAAGACAGAGAAATTGATACAGGAGCATGAAAGGAGAATTCAAGACCTGAGTGTTACAATCAAACGGAACAATATCTGTATCATAGGAATTCCTGAAGAAGAAGAAAGAGAAAAAGATCATGAAGGGGTCCTTGATCAAATTATAGCTGAGAACTTCCTGAATTTGTGGAAAGAAATAGACATTGAAATCCAAGAGGCACAAAGAACCCCCTTAAGACGTAACTTGAATCGACCTTCGGCATGACATATCATAGTGAAACTGGCAAAATATAAAGATAAGGAGAGAATTCTGAAAGCATCTAGGGATAAAAGGGCCCTAACATACAAAGGGAAACTGGTTACAGAACTATCTAACGAAACTTGGCAGGTCAGAAAGGAATGGCAGGAAATTTTCAATGTGATGAACAGAAAAAAATATGCAGCCAAGAATCCTTTATCCAGTGAGTCTGTCATTCAAAATAGGAGAGAAAAAAGTGTTCACAAATAAACAAAAATTGAAAGAATTCATCACCACCAAACCAACCCTACAAGAAATCCTAAGAGGGACTCTATGAGGGGAATGTTACAAGGAATATAAAGTACCAGAGACACCACTACAAACATAAACTCTACAGAGAACAGAATGAATCCAAACCCACATTTTTCAATAATAACATTGAATGTAAATGGACTGAATGCTCCAATCAAAAGACACAGGGTAGCACAATGGATAAAAAAACAAAATCCATCTATTTGCTGTCTACAAGAGACTCATTTTAGACCTTAAGACACCTTCAGATTGAAAGTAAGGGGATGCAGAATTGTCTATCATGTGACTGATAGCTGAAAGAAAGCGGGAGTAGCCATACATATATCAGACAAACTGGACTTTAAAATAAAGGCAGTAACAAAAGATAAAGAAGGACATTATATAATAATTACAGAGTCTCTCCATCAGGAAGAACTAACAATTATAAACATCTATGTGCCGAATTCAGGAGCACCCAAATACATAAAACAATTAATCACAAACAGAATCACTCTTATTGATAAGAATGTTTTAATTGCAGGGGACTTTAACACTCCACATACAGCAATGGATAGATTAACCAGACAGAAAATCACTAAAGAAACAATGGATCTGAACAACACATTGGAACAGATGGAATTGATAGATATATTTAGAACTCTGCATTCTGAATCTAGGAAATTCACCTTCTTCTCGAGTGCCCATGGCATATTCTCCAAGATAGATCACATACTGGGGCATAAAACAGCCCTCAATAAATATAAATGAATTGAGATTATACCATGCTATAAATGCTTTCAGATCACAATGCTATAAAACTTGAAATCAATCCCAGGAAAAAGTCTGGAAAATCTGCAAAAATGTGGAGGTTAAAAACCATCATACTAAAGAATGATTGGGCCAATCAGGCAATTAGAGAAGATATTAAAAAATATATGGAAACAAATGAAAATGAAAATACAACAATCCAAACTCTCTGGGATGCAGCAAAGCCAGTCCTAAGAGGAAAGTATATTGCAATCCAGGCCTATTTCAACAAACTAGAAAAAGCGCAAATTCAAAATCTAACAGAGGACCTAAAGGAACTAGAAGGGGAGCAGCAAGAGAACCCCAAACCCAGCAGAAGAAGAGAAATAATAAAGATCAGGACAGAAATAAACAATATAGAATCCAAAATAAAACAGTTGAACAGATCAATGAAAGCAAGAGTTGGTTTTTTGAAAAAATAAACAAAATTGATAAACCTCTAGCCAGGCTCCTCAGAAAAAAAAAGAGAGAGAACACCCAAAGAGACAAAATCATGAATGAAAATGGATCTATTACAATGGATCCCTCAGAAATACAAGCACTTATCAGAGATTACTATGAAAAATTATATGTCAATAAACTGGACAATCTAAAAGAAATGAACAAATTCCTAAGCACACATGCACTACCAAAATTCAAACGGGAAGAGAGAGAAAATATGAACAGACCCATATCCAGTGAAGAAATAGAATCAGTTATCTAAAATCTCCCCACAGATAAGAGCCCAGGGCCAGATGGCTTCCCTGGGGAATTCTACCAGACATTTAAAGCAGAGTTAATACCCATTCTTCTCAAACTATTCCAAAAAATAGAAATAGAAGGAAAACTTCCGAACTCATTCTATGACGCCAGCATCACTCTGATTCCCAAACCAGACATAGACCCAACCAAAAAAAAAGACTACAGGCCAATATCCTTACTGAATACAGATGCAAAAATCCTCAACAAGATACTAGCAAATCGAATTCAACAGCATATAAAAAGAATTATCCACCATGATCAAGTGGGATTCATTCCTGGGTTACAGGGCTGGTTCAATATTCGCAAATCCATCAATGTGATACATCCTGTTAACAAAAGAAAAGATAAAAATCATATGATCCTGTCGATAGATGCAGAAAAAGCATTTGACAAAATACAGCATCCTTTCTTAATAAAAACCCTTGAAAAAGTCGGGATTGAAGGAACTTACTTAAGCATTACAAAAGCAATTTATGAAAAGCCCACAGCTAATATCATCCTCAATGGAGAAAAACTGAGAGCTTTCCCCCTGAGATCAGGAACACGACAAGGATGTCCACTCTCACCACTGTTGTTTAACGTAGTGCTGAAAGTCCTAGCATCAGCAATCAGACAACAAAAGGAAATAAAAGTCATCAGAATTGGCAAAGTTGAAGTCAAATTTTCACTTTTCGCAGATGACATGATACTCTACATGGAAAACCTGACTGAATCCACCAGAAGCCCACTAGAACTGATCCATGAATTCAGCAAAGTTGCAGGGTATAAAATCAAATGTACAGAAATCGGTTGCATTTTTATACACCAATAATGAAGCAACAGAAAGAGAAATCAAGAAACGGATCCCATTCACAATTGCA
>JAQQST010001625.1:0-12115 GCA_028646485.1 Cryptoprocta ferox | reverse complement strand
TCCTTCCCATGCCTCCCCCCCATGCGGCCTGACCACCCACCCTGGTGGGCAAGCAGGGGGAACGTGGACCCCCAGCCCCGGCCCCATGTGTGTGCTTCGCCCGGCAGGCACCCCGCTCCTGTCTGTCTTCTCGAGGACACAGCTCTGGGAGCCGCTGACGGCCGGGTGAGGCGCTGAGGCCTCCAGTCAACCACACGTAGGCGGCCGATGAGGCCCCTCACCCTGATCCAGGACCGCCCACTCCCGGAGCCCCGCCCACGCCCGGAGCCCCGCCCATGCCTGGAGCCGCGGGCGCTGCTGATGCGTGTGTGTCTGGGGCTGAGTTGTGGGGTCGATACACACCGGCCGACGACCGGACCGGCCACCCTGCCCCCGGGAACCTCACTCCCGGGAACGCTCTGAGCTGCTCACCAAACAGGAGTCCTCGCCCCGCAGCACGTGCAGGGAGGCAGGGAGGATGTAGTCACCAGGGGGGACCGTAGGGCAGGTGGACACGTCACTGCCACTGTCCACTGTCCACACAATGGACACCAGGTTGATTTCCTTAAATCTGGTTACAGCAAACGTAGTGGTTTTTTTCTCCCTTCAAGACTTCTGGCTCCAAGAAAAATGTCAGACATCTTCCAGCAAAGGAAACCAACTCAAAACTCAGACTCTCTGCCGCTCAGAAGACGGCGCTGTTTCCCTGTTTGTATCCTGAGAACGCGGTTCTGCCCCGACTCTCCGCAGCGCACAGCAGCCTCCACTTTGACAACAGCCGTGAGGCCCTTTCCCGGGTCATACGAGGTGCCCTGATGGCCCAGCTGTCCGCGCCAGCCTGACCCGACAGCAACCACACCTCAAGGGCGCCTCTCCGCTGTCCGCTGTCGCGAGGAGTTGAGGACACCTGTGCCTCCCGCTGACCACAGGAGCCGGCCCTCGCTGGGACTGAAACTCTCAGGTTTTCTTGAAATATTTCCCAAGGCTAAAACCTAAACATAGACACTGCTTTGGTCCTTCGTTTATTTTTGTCCTGCAAACGTCACCATCTCCTGGAGGACATGAACTGGATGTGCCGGCACCTGTCATTCCGTCCGCTGCACCCGCACCTGAGCACACGAGGCCCAGCGCAAGTGGTGGCGTCCTGGGACAGGCGTCTCAGCCTCAGGCCTGGAGGAAGCGTCCACCCGGGCAGCTCGGGAAGCGACTGACTTCAACACAAGCACCGACGAAACACGGCCGCACCACATCCACTCCCCAGCATTGGGCACCCAAGCGCCAGCACTCCTGGGGGCCCCGCCCCACAGAGTGTCCTGGCCCGTGGTGGACGGCATGGGCTTCCGGGGTCCCGCCAGTCACAGAAACACCGTGGTGTCAGGACAACCCAAGGTCTCTCGACAATTACCCGGCAAACCTCAGCGCGGCAGCGCTCCGTCTGGAGAGACAGAGGGATTTGGAATTGAACTTACATCCAATTTACATCCAGTTCTTGGAAGGCAAATGCCTCGTGGCCCAAGGTTCCAGGAACCAGACGGGCTTTCTGTTTTGTGTTTGTTTTCCCCGTGTCCATGCATGTGGCTAACAGCTGATCTGTCGAGTGTTTCCCATCACGCAGGGAACTCCAGCTCTGGAAACGTGACATCACACCAGGAAGAGGGAGAGAAACCAAATCTGGCTATAATCAGCAGCACCCGCCGATGTAACCCGAGCCCAGCACCTCTCAGGTTCTCACTGGTGTCTTTTCGCAGGGAAGCTAATCGTCCTGAAATACGAGGTTCGTTGAGCGGTGACTCTGGCACAAGTATCCGTGTGTCGCTGGCTCCCAGGAACCGAGCCCTGGGCCCCGTCGCCTCCCGCCACGTCCGGCTCAGAGCAACAAGGGGTCCGCTTGCGTCGCTTTCTTGCTGTGTCCTCCACGAGGCAAATGAGGGGACAAAAGGCAGAAGAGACCCTGGAGAAGGCCTCAAGGTCACAGGGGGCAGCTCGCCGCCGGGAAGAAATGGCCCATTCCCCTCGAGAGGGGAGGTGACTGGCCAACACGGGGACGCCTGCACCAAACAGACCGGGGAGAGAATCAGCTGCTGTTCCCAGTGAGCCACCCCACCCCCAACACCGATGTCTGACCGCACGTCTCAGCACCCCCCCGCCCCCGCCAGCCTCTCACACATCAGATGAGACGCTGATACCGTCCAGCACAGGCACCCTCCTGGGTGCACCCCCTCGGCCCCGAGGCTCCACTGCCCTGCTCTCCTTCAGAGTCACACGTCCTGCCCCCAGCCCAACGGCCACAGCCTGACCCAGCAGCTGGCCCAGCCTCAGGACGCCCAGGACACCAGGGGAAGGGGAAGAGCCAGACGAGGGTGGACAGGAACCATCTAGAGCCCCCGCAGGGGCAGGGTACTGACACAACCCAGCATCCCACAGCGTGCTCCCTGCCTGGAGCTGTTCGGCCAGACAGAAAGGCCCTCCCTGGGTGACCCCGCGCAAGGCCTCTGCCCAGCTTGGCGAGCTGTCCCTCCCTCCCTCCTCCACTGGGGTCCCACCTGCTGGGGGTCTGGCTCTGGTCCAGGGCCCCCAAACCTGCCACAGCTTCATTCTGTCTGATCATCTGATCTGGCCACCTGCAAAACCACTTGTCTGACAAACCTCAGCCCCCTTAACAAATCCACCTGTAAGCTAACACATTGTCGCTATTCTGGCCAAATTTAACTCTGCCCTCCAGACATTAGCCTCACCCCCGCACGCCCACACTACTGGGGCTGTTTTGTATTTATCTCTTTTGTTTCTGAATTTAACGTCTAATCCGGTAACCCTGGCGCTCAGGCTTGGCCCCAGGCTCACCACAGGCGAGAATTTCCCTCCAGCAGGAAACACGGAGGGACGGGGCCCAGACGCGCAGCAGGTGCTGGGAATCTCCAGCAGCTACACCAGCTCTGAGCTCCCAGAGGCTGATTCACATTTGCGGAGAACGCGGTGAGAATGTCCGTGTATCTTGTTTCTCAGTGAGAAGCGTCAGTCCAACCAACCCACGTACACACTCCCTTCTCTGCACTCAGAGAACTTGTGAGGTGTGCTGGATCACACGGCCCGCGCACGTGCTACCCCACCAGTTTCCACCCCTGGCACTGACGCCTTGCCGGGATCCCCTGTGGCGCCCGCCCGAGCCCGGCTCTGTGATCCAGGGCACGCACCCATGACACGTTGACCCCCAGGGCAGTTCCACATTGTGGGTTGGGGCCCAGAGATCTGCATGTTCAGGTTGCTGCCCAGGAAGGTGAGGGTGAGGGGACAGGACCTGCCGGTGGCCCCAGACGCGTGGCATCCCCTTGCTGCACGCGTGACCGCCAAGCCCGCTGATACCCATTCATCCGCCACCGGCCTCAGTGCGCGTTCTCTGAACACACATTTCAAAAAGAGTATTCACTCAGCATATTTTACGGTCTACCTCCTAACTTCATAATGCAAGACACAGAGTAATTACTCTAAATGTAAAGAGGTAGAGTCTTTCCTTTGGTGCAAACACAGATAAATCCTCAGATAAATTGTAAGACCTGAAAAGTTTTAATATTTTTCTATGTCATTTCTCTGGGAAAGACAGGAGAAAAGATAATAACAGACAATCAAGCATTTTCTCTTTGTGAGCGCAGGGCTCTCAAAAGATTAAGGCCCTAAATACCTTCTACTTTCTAAATATCACTGGAGCAAAACACAGCATAACTTCTGCCCCAGGTAATTTTTCACTCAGATTGTAGGGAAGGGGCAACAGGGCTTGATTTGTGAACAGAACTTAAGACCCGGTCAGACGCCCCCCAGCCCCTGACCCCTCGCACCTGCCAATGGCTAGGGGACCACCCAGCAGAGGAGGGGCATCCACTACCGTGTCGCAATGCCCCCTCCATTGTGCCTCTTCTGGAAAATTCCTCTTCTGGAATTCTAAGTCATTCCTGTCACCATAATTATTTTGTATAGAGCGGGACCGACCTAAAGTGAGTCAAACTTACAAAGTCATTTTAATATCACGATTTAAATGAGCTCACCCGAGCTACACCTGCCCCTTTATGGAATTACCAAGCTTGTGCTGATACGTGTTCTTACAGCTTGTGTGTGTGTCTGTGTTCTCTGTGGGGTCCCTCCGAACCCCATGGACATACAGAACTCTCGCCCCAGCCAGTTACTGGAGCCATCAAAGCCCCAGGAAAGGGCTGGCACACTCAGAGATGTGCCCACACTCCCCCATGACCCTGGTGACAGGCACACCCTCCCCCATGACCCCGGTGACGGGCACACACTCCCCCGTGACCTCGGTGACATGTGCACACTCCCCGTAACCCCTGGAGGTGTCGCTGACATTCAAGGGTCCAGAGTGACAGCTGCAGGGTAGCAGCCAGGACTCGGGGTGCTGGGTCTCCAACCCCAGCTGGAAGCAGTGTAGACTCTTCTACTGCTGCATCTCCAAGGAGAAAGGGTTGGGGTCACCGGGAGTCTTGGTTCTAAGGATAGTGCCTGGAAGAGCATGTTCACTGGGTGGCAGTGGCAGCACAGTGGCCAGGGCACGTCCCTCAGGTGGACAGAGGGGAAGGGGACACTGGGAGCACGGACCGATGCCCCTGGGATGGTGACTGGAGAAGACCCCAGCCGCCCCTCACCTCAGCGCTGACCGCCTCATCCATCTCACTGGAAAATGTGAGAGCGGCAAGCTCGGTCCCGGAACATTGTGTGCGACATTAAATACGGACTCGGAGGGAAGAGTCTGGAATTTCTGAATCCAAATCATTAGCGCTCAGATGGTTTTAGTCTTTCAAAGTCCATGTGCCTTGCAGGAGCCAGGAGGGGGTCGCACAGAATTCACAGTGCCCGGAAGGCCCTGTTGTTACCAGATCCATAATTGTCCCTCGATGTTTTCAAGTAGCTGATAATGGAATACTCCAGAACTTTCTCACTGCGTACACGCGGGATAGAGAGACAGTGTCTCCTTAGGGACCTTCAATCTTCCTGCTTGAGACTGAGCCTCTGCGGCCTCGGGAAGTGTGTCCTCACTCTGGCAACAGCTCCTGGAGGTTCGGGCCGAGCAAGATGCTGAGGATAAGCCTGAGGAAAGAGTGTGTGGTGTGCAGCCCTAACTCCGCAGACGTGCAAGCAGCCCAGCCTCTCTGAGGGCCCGGCGCAGACACCGAGTGTCGGGGACACTGCCCCTGACTGCTGACCGGGTCAGCCTGACAACACGCAGGCTTCACCCGGACCCGCCCCACACCTCACAGACTAAAGGGCCCAGAGCAGGACGGAGGTCCCCCTCACCGGCCCGACAAGGGCACAGGTGGTTGACCTGCTGGGACCCATCCGCCCCTTGACCTGCAGGCACCCATCCCCTGACCTGCCAGGACCCGTCCCTTGACCTGCCGGGACCCGTTCCCTGACCTACCGGGACCTGTTCCCTGACCTGCCGGGAACCATTCCCTGACCTGCAGGGATCCGTCCCCTGACCTTCCGGGAACCATTCCCTGACCTGCAGGGACCCGTCCCCTGACCTGCCAGGACCCTTTCCCTGACCTGCCGGGACCTGTGCCCTGACCTGAAGGGACCCATCCCAGAGCCATCGACAGAAGCCAGCATCGCCCTGCAAACAACTCACAGTGTCACATTCCTATCCAGGAACTCTGCTCCCAAATGTCCCCCCCCCACACACACACACACAGGATCCAGCCCCCGGGTGGAATGGGCTGAGTCCGAGTCTGCAGAGAGCAGCCTTAGCAGAGGCCCCAGGGGAGCCCCAGGCCTTCAGGTGGGATCAGAGGGTCCACGGCAGCAGAGGCAACAAATTACGCACATGGCTGGCTCTCCTTGCCAGGTGGAGATGGCAACTGAGGTGAACTCAGTGCACGTTAGGGGCGCATCTTGCTTCCTCCCCAATTTTCTGCCTTGTCTCTGGCCTGCGCTCTCGAGTCCACAGAATGAAGTCAGGGCACTTTGTGCTCATCCAGACAGAAGGAAGGAGCCCCTCCCCGCCGGGGCCATGGACCTTGAGCAACAGGGACAGAAGAGCGACTGAAAACGTCAGCGTCCGTCCCGGCGCCTGGGAACGCTCAGTTCAGCTTGTCGTTCTGGGAAAACGTACATCTTCAGACAGTCAGTAAATACCGGCTCTTCCGCGAGCATCATCAGGGCAGCTACCGTGGCTGCACCTCACACCAGCGCCCGGCACAGCGTTTCCACCCCACCCGCTGGCCACGTCGGAAACGGCCTCCACTGGACAGGGCGCTGTGCCCCAGGGGGCCCATCACAGAGGTCAGCAAGGGCTCAGCCAGAACGGCCACTCGGCCCCTTTGGGCAGACCCTAACGCCCCGAACCCCATGCACACAGGCATGAAAGGGAACAACAGTGCCCTCCGCAGGCCGCTGCTGGAAGCACACCCTCATGGAGAGGAGGGCCAGGTGTCCAGCACAGGTGGACACTCAGGGGATATAGTAGTCCTCTCCCTCCTGGATGTTGAGCCTGCCCCTGCTTCTGCTAGAGTACCCCGCACACCATCCCTCCAAAGGAAAAGTCAAATTCCACCACCTCCTCACGTGAGAGGCTTCCAGGATGGAGGAAACTCATTCTGCTCCAAAGCCCTCTGCACATTATCTTCCTCCGTCTACCACTGCAAGGACCTGGGACATGATGACGACCCAGTGCACACTGAGGATGCTCCTTAAGGAAATCACGTCTCTGGACCTTGCTGTTCTCAGGGGCTGGCTGGATGAATGGGTGGGTGATAAGTGAATAGACTGGTAGATGGATGGGTAGATGGGTGGGTGGATGGGTGGGTGGATGGTTAGATGGGTAAATGGGTGGGTGGGTGAATGGATGAATGAATGAGTGGATGCACGGATGGATGGATGGATGGATGGATGGATGGATGGATGGATACATGAGTAGATGGATGGGAAGATGGGTAGATAGGTGGATAGGTGGGTAGACGGATGGATGGGTGGATGGGTGGATGGGTAGATGGATGGATGAGTAGATGGGTAGATGGGTGGATGGGTGGGTGGATGCGTGGATGGATGGATGGATGGATGGATGGGTAGATGGATGGATGGGTAGATGGGTGGATGGGTAGATGAGTGGATACATGAGTAGATGGATGGGAAGATGGGTAGATAGGTGGATGGGTAGATGGATGGATGGGTAGATGGGTGGATGGATGGGTGGATACATGAGTAGATGGATGGGAAGATGGGTAGATAGGTGGATGGGTGGGTGGATGGGTAGATGGATGGATGGGTAGATGGGTAGGTGGGTGGATGGGTGGGTGGATGGGTGGATGGATGGATGGATAGATGGGTAGATGGATGGATGGGTGGATGGGTAGATGGATGGATAGGTAGATGGGTGGATGGGTAGATGGATAGGTGGGTGTTGGACAGATGAATGGAGGGAAGACCCACCCTCTCTTCTCCAGCACCCATGCCTCTTTCATAGTCCAAGTCCATGATATCCTCCTGCCTAGACTATTACAATAGAAAACAGACTGCCCACATCAGCTCTCATAACTTAAAATTCATTCTTTTCACTGCAGCTGAAGTAACACGTCAAAGTGGTGCTGTATCACATCAAGCCCCTCATCTAAAAACATTTAATGATTTTCTATTGGCCTTAATAAAATAAAGTCCCCACCATGATTAGACAGTCTCCTGTGATTTGGTCCCTGAAGTTTACCAACATCGTCTTGCCTTGTGCTCAAGGATTCCCATGCTTTGTCCCCCCGCCCTCTTCCATTTCTTGAATTCTCCAGGCGTCCTCCTGCCACAAAAGCTGTAGATGGCCTGTGTCTTCTCCCCAGAACATTCTTCCCAGCTCTCTTTCTAGGTAACACCTGTTCATCCTTCAACTCAAAGCAGAACTTAGGCTGAGCCCCCTGACTAGATCGGACAGCTCATCTAGACATCCCAGAGTTCCTCTCCTCCTCAAGGATCACCACAACTGAGGCCCCACTTCATTTAGCAGTGGTTTCTTCTGCATCTGTCCCATTCTTGAAGGGATCCTGTGAGGGTAGGAATAGTTTTCTGCTTTCCTCACCTTTGTATCCCCAGTGCTGGACTGAGGTACGTGCTCCAAAAACACTCAATAAGTTAGTGGAGGATTCAAGGCAAACTTTTTCCATAAAGGGCCAGGTGGCAACCTTCTGTCTGGGGGCCACGTGGTGTAGCACAAGTGGATACGTGGATGCATATCCTCTTGTCCTACATTTTTTTCTTGTATAAATAAAACTTTATTTATACAAACAGCAATGGGCTGAATTGAACCACAGTCCATAGTTTACTGACTCTTATGATAGTTAAATAGAAAAAAGAGAGAACCTGATTTAATAAATACTAATACATATCTCTCCTTATCTGTTTTTATTGTAAAATTTTGGCACTTAAAATGTAAACATATTCTACTTCCATCAAATAATCACCTGTTCCTCAGGGCTAGTTAATAATACCCATATGTCTTATCTCTTTAATTTCATTAACAAATTGGCATTTTTATTCAAAAAATGGTAGCTATTAGCAGACAATCTGCAGCAGCAAACACCCAGCATCCTCATTCTTATGAGTAAAAAAAGATTTGCCAGCTGTGCATGGAATTACCATTGTCAGAAGGGCCAGTTACTGGGCATTTCCATATAATGCTGTAATCTATATTCATACAGAGGCCAGATTTTTAAATAAGAATACCATTGAATCAGCTGAATTTTTCTTAATGGATGTGGCTTAATTATACCAAGAGTTCTGTTCAGTGTTTTAAGCAAACATGATATAACCAAAAATAAATAGAACTAAGACTCTTTCAAAGTTACCCTCGAAGAACAAGTAGACTTGCTGAGGTCAGATACAGCAAGAGGATCGCTGGAGGGCACAGCGGCCTGCATCGCTTGGAAAAATGTAAAATACTTAAAAGTACACAAGCTTCCAATACTTCTTAGAAGGATTAGATCACCTTCCCACAGTCTTTAGTGCAACCAGGCTATGGCTTATTCGATGCAATGCATTTAGAAGTTAACATGCCTACATATGATTGCTTACTTGTCTTTCTTTGCCTTGATTTCCAGAAATATCTGAGCTGTGCTGAAGGTCAGTAACTGACTGCAGGTTTGGTTTTGATGTCAGCATTTCCTGTCTCTCTAGTAATTCTTAGTACACATTTCTACTTTACTGTAGTTATTTATATGAGCATTTTATTGAAAACCAGCTCAAAAGTCTTTTGGACACAGGGATAATTGAACACGCAGTTAGGATACTCAGTATTTATTTGCTAATTGCTTTATGAAATCTCATTTTCTTTGAGTGGCATCATGACCATGGCCACGTGTTTCTGTATCACTGTTGACTTCAGTAGCCACGTTTGGAAACTTTTACCATTAGATGTCATGTTGTTGGTTGGGTTTGAAGCAGAACTCATCCTGTTGTACAAGCTATGAAAACCGCACAAATCCTTAAAAGAAACTGGGCAGACAATTCCCTATTGACATGTGTGTGCATACGCCGCTCAGGATGCAGTGACACGTGGTGTCCTGCTGCACGAAGACCTCGAGGTGCGAAGCTCCTGGGACCGAAGGCAGGAACCCGGCTGGAGCAACGGGAAGTTCTCTCATGAAAAGCCCCCTTGACTGTCATTGCACCTGCTCAGTCATCCTCAGTTATTGCAAGTGTACGTTGCCCCTAAAAATGCAGCCCTGTGCCCTCCGGGCCACAGTTCAGGTGACGACAAGGCCCCGCACACAAGCTGGCACTGTGGTCCTGGGGTGGGGCTCACAGATAGTGTCTGCAGCCCCTCGTGTACACAGAGACCCCCGTCCTCTGGCAGACCTATGGCTGCTTCCTGAACAGTGACATCTTTTTAGCTCAAGTGGGCTGAGGACTTCCCTGGGTCCCAGGGGTCGTGGGTTCTCTCCAGGTGAACTTCCTGTGATGATGCTGACATCTTGCCCCCGGCCCCTGTGCTCCCTGGGCACTGGGGTGTGGGTGGCACAAGGAAGAAATGGACATTTCAGTGTTTCTCATTTCTTCTCATTTGGATTCAGATTTAAACAGCTCCCAATTCTCAATTCTGGCCTCGTCCAGGAAACCCAGAAGACACGAGGCCTCCAGAGCCAGTGGCCTCGGGAGTGGGTCCCCTGCAGGGAAGGGACCAGGTGCAGTACCCTGGAGGCAGAGCCCAAGGCCAGGGGCCTGAGGCACACAGAGGACTCAGAGGTGCCCCTGGCTGCTCACTTCCACTGCTCACCTCCTCCTGCACATCCAAGGTCCCCTGACGCACTGGAGCCCGGTGGGGTAGGGGCGGAGTGCACAGCCTACCCACCTCTGGCCTCTGGGGTCACAGAGCCAGAAGTCACAGCCCACGGAGAGCAAATGACCAGCAGACGATGCTGAGAGAGGGCCATGGCTGCAGGGCTTCCCAGGGTTCAGCAGGAGGTGACAGACAAGGGGTGGGGTCCAGGGGATAGGTGCACACAGAACAGTGACAAAAATCACGTCAGCAAAAGCAGACCCCAAAAGTCAAAATCCCAAAAAGATGAGATTTGATCAGCACACTGCACCGTTTCGAGGGTCTGACTGCTGAGCTACGTCTGACTGTGGGCATCGGCGGCGGGGAGGGGGGTCTCCCCCGGGCCCCCAACACGGTCCTTCCCTGCATGGCCCAGGGATGGCCAGCTCTCTTCTGCACCCGCTACGTGTGCAGCGCCCACCCAGGCGGTGATGCCATCGTGTCCTGAAGAAACAGAAGGCGAGGCACACATGGGGGCCGTACCATCCGTGGGCCTGTGTCGTCCGTACAATTCCTCACACCTGGCGTGAAAAACAGCCACCTCTTGAGTCGCTGTACTGGCAGGAAGTGAGCTGTGGGGCCCGCATGGCAGGTGGAGCCAGGGGGTCAGACCCCAGGACGTGAGCCAGCCGGTGTCGGGCAAAGCTGCTCCAGGATAATAAATAAATCACGTGTCAGAACCTTTGCCTGTACCATCTTCATCCTGTGTGAGGTCTGAGAAATGGAATGCGTCACAGGCTCGTGTCAGAGGCCGAATAGCGCTGTGCTGGCTGCCTGGCGGGGACACGGCTGTCCTTGTCCACCGGGAGGCCCAGACTCAGCGGGTGAAGAACTGGGGAGGCCGGCTCAGCAGGTCATCAGGAAAGGCCCTCCAGACTACAACCGTCCGCTGCCACAGCCCTGCCTGCCCAAGACAAGACGAGACACAAAGTGACAAAGGTGGAAGGGCGGGACCGTGTCCTGGACCGAAGCAGATCTCTGACAGGGCTCAGAGGCAGAAGGGAACTTACCTTCAGTAAAGGTCTCCAGAGCAGGACAGCGGTGCTTGAGAGGACGTGTGTGCACCGGCCATGGACACACACGCATCCATGAGAACCTTTGCACAGAACCGAGCTGGGCTCTGCGCTCCTGGGGTATCAGTCAGAGCCTCTCTCCATCTCTTTGTGTCGGTCCACAGAAGTGGGGACTAAAGCACTGCAGCCGGGGACGGGGCTCACACCACACTGTCTGGGCCGTGCAGGAGCAGACCCCATGCATCTTCATCGGAGTAAAGAACCCGCAGGCCAAGCAGCCTGTCCACCACAGACGGTGGCTCCGACTTCGGGGCAACGTAGTTCAGACGTTCATAATCGCCCGGCAAGCCCTGAGTGCGCAGAAAACCTCAGGCAGGGACGCTGGCCTGGCCACAGGCGTCACCGCACAGGACATAAGCTCTGACCCACAAACAAGATAAAGTGTGAGGCCAAAGTCATTTTTCAGAGCACCAAGGAAAGCATAGCCACTCAAATATCTGAGTCTGCAGCAAATCAGAAAAAGTTCACCCAGCACATGAATGAAACACAGAAAAGAAGCAAACCTCCCAAATGAAAAAGAGATACGAAAGAAAACCAGTTAAAATGCCAAAATGTGTGACACGAATGTCAAGTTTCAGCCCCAAATGTCATCAAAATGTGTGTGCAAACCTCAGGACTCAATCAGGACTCAATCCAATGACATATTTCGATATCACGTGGCAGCCTGTGGCCCAGCATCCACCACTCCCTGCCCACGGCCTTTCCCGGAGCCCCAGTGCAACTGATGGTCAGGACACCGGGGAGATTCCCTGCAGGGCGTGGGGGCCGC
>JAQQST010001624.1:0-12118 GCA_028646485.1 Cryptoprocta ferox | reverse complement strand
GTCCTTTTTTAAGCACTCACTAAATAATCTTAAACAAAAATTATAAACAAATAGCTTTTAATTGGAATACAGTATTTCTTGGTGCTCAAATAATACGAATTGTAAGGAATACTATCTTCCTAATAATAGCTTTTCAGTAGAAAATTCATACTATTTTATAAGCAAATATTTTAATAGTCAAATATTTCTGATTTTCAAAATCATTAAAAAGTAAAAAATTATGAATTCTACATGAAAGAAACATCATAAATGAAGATGTCAAATTCCCATTGAATGATCCTAGATTCTTATCTCATTCTCTCACTGTTTTGTTGACTCTTATATGAATAAGGAGACTATTATGCAAATTAGGCAACAATTACTAATCCTATACTATTAACAAGTTTTAGCCTCAAAGATGCTTTCTATTACCATCTGTCAGATTTTGCTGCCAAGCTTTAATCAAATAATTTTTTCCCACAAGGTAAGGAATCAGGATTAACAGGATAAAGTTCTGGAGAGGGACACATCTTCTGGAAAGCCATGTAAACATGTATCTCTAGACACAGAGACAGAAGCTTAACTCATGCTGTTCCCTGGAGGCCACTCTCCACAGATTCACGTCAAGGAGCTTCATGAGTCCAGAGCCAACATGGTAGCCATTTCCCAGATTCAGAGGGAAGTAAGAAATTCAGGCCTGGATAATTTTTGGGTTCACACATCCCTTTCCTTCTCCTCCACCTGCCAAATCACATTGTCAGAACCTGCCTCAAAACTCTGCTAGAAGGAGTTCGGAACAAACAGCATTAAACTTCTATTTAGATATACAGGAAGATTGCAGATAAGTATGGATGATACTGGTTTGAAAATAAACAGAAAGTCAATATCTGTAACTTAAAAAAAAAACACAACTCAAACATATTTGAGCTGATTTTTGAGTCACATGTTTCCAAATTTCTTTAGCCAGTTCTTCTAGCTGAATTTAATTGCAAAATAGCAAATTGTTTATGGTGGCTATTCCAGTCATCAATAAACAATTTCTTTTTTTAATGTTTATTTATTTTTAAGAGAGAGAGAGACAGAGAGTGGGGGAGGAGGGGCAGTAAGAGAGGGAGTTGGAGGATCTGAAGCAGACTCTGTGCCTACAGCAGAGAACCCGATGTGGGGCTCAACTCATGAACCGTGAGATCATGATGTGAGCCCAAGTCACATGCATCTGACTGAGCCACCCAGGTGCCCCCCAATAAACAATTTCAATACAAATTTTCAGGGATCAGGGTGTTTTTGATGCATGATCATTCTAACCTTGGGAGGTATTTTCTTAGAGTCAGGTTTCCCTCTAGCCTACAGCTGAGCTGCCACAACCTGAGCCACTTCCTGTGTGGGTCAACAATCCCCTGTCTTGGGCCCTACAGCACGGGGATGTATCAACAAGAGCCCAGGGGTTTGGGTACACGTCCCTCCAACACGCTTCTCACCATAGACTTCATCAGTGCAGAGAAATACACCAGAGAGTCCTCCATCTGTGAAGCTGAGATGACAAGATGGATGGGTTTTCTTGTCTTCTGGAAATTCAATGAGTAGCCACCTTCTGTGGCATTTTCTTGCTTCTAAGAATCCTGAAGAACAAGGAAAATCATCTCCCCATCACTGGGCTGCTTGTACCACAATAGACTATAACTTAGATCACCGGGGTCATATGTGCATTCCAGGATGACAGCCCCCTTCTCCTGTACTAACATTGCTTGTGGGGTTTGGGTTACTTTCTGGGCAATATTGGATCCTAAAGAAAAAAAACATGGAATCAGAGGTTTCAGAGTAAGTGCTGTGTTACAAAGAAATCCTCTTCTATATGATATTATCCCTCCCCCCACCCCAAGGTACGCACAAGACACTGCCTATCTCCCCTGTTTTTAGGTCACTGGGTAGGGACGTTTCCACAGTGGCCATCCCTATCTACCACATTGAAGCAATGACTACCCTCAGAAGTCTGGACAGCAACATGTTTGAGATCTTCCACTACATGGAAACTATCTACTTCCATTTCAGAGCACAGTACTGTGAGGGGAGCCTGCTGGGGTGAGGGAAGGGTGGCTGGGTATGTGCTGCTGCGAGCCCAGAGCAGGAAACAGTGGTTTCCTGGTATAGCACGTTGTGTGGGTCATGTCACATTTCTCTCTGTACCAGCTGAGAGTCTCACTGCCCAAACATCATTTTGCATTAAGCAACTCTTAACTTGGAAACCATTCCATTTGAAAGTGAGTTTGCAAAATTTAACACTGAAATGAGGATTGATGGTTTAACTGGTATGTTCATTTCTGCATCTGTGATGAAAGTGAGTGGATGGCACTCATGTGGTACTGCATGTGATGTATTATGAAAACAATATAAGATTAAGACTCATGTATGTTCACACTATTGTAGTGTCACCTAACGTAGAAATAAATCATGTTATGTTAATAAGGCAAAGTGTTTAGACAAATCACTGTAACTTTTTCAATATACCTTGTTATGTCAGTATTTCTCTTCTCTATCAGTATCTGTTCATGTACCCCTGTTGGGGCCAAAAGCAGAAAAATCTAATCACTCTTTGCTGAAGAGTTTAAACTAAAGCCCTCAGACAATAGATCCTGTCACTGAGGTCTCCTTCTCTTTACTGTCTAATTTGACAGCTCAGCTCTGTTCAGAAAGCCCAGAGTATACCAGAGTTTGGTCATTAGGTTATCCAACATCTGAATGTATATTTTTGATTACCCCAGTTGAACCAAAGTAAGTTTGATACTTTCTATGCTCAGTTCTGAGGAGAATAAACCCTTGGTGACCCCATACTCCTCCACAGGACGGTTGGTCATACAATATTTGATTGTAATTACATGTTGTCTGGGTGCATACATTAAAAGGAAAGTTGTGGGGCACCTGGCTCGCTCAGTCTATTGAGTGTTCAATCTTGATTTTGTCTCAGGTCAAGTCCCAGTTTCATAAGTTTGAGCCCCGCTTCAGGTTCCCCATGGAGCCTGTTTGAGATTCTCTGTCTCTCTTTCTATCCCTCTCTCCTTCTGCCTCTCTCTCTCTCTCTCTCTTTCTCTTTCTCTCTCTCTCTCCCTAAAGTTAAAAAAAAAATTAAGGTTGTGCCCTAGGGATATTCTTCAACATCATGTCAAACAGCAAAAATCCATTGCCTATTATTGTTGGTCTCCTGATACAGTAGTGAAGTCTTAACATCTTTGTCTCAAAATCATTGTAGCCCAGCTACATTGGTTGAAGCATCTCCAGAATTTGTCCTGCAGTCTCCATGAAATATGATGGAACTGCATAGAGTACACTGTCCTGCTCTCTAAGTGATAGACTATAACTTTCTGAAAACACCTAATATTTTTCTACCAGCTGGCTGAATAAATGTGAAATATTAATTTCTCCTCCTATTATTAAACTCTAACACATTTTTCAATGAAGGGAATCTCATGATTGTGCTTCTGACATTCGAGAAGTGTCCATGTCCAGGATTAATCTTTTGGACACTCTCAGACTAGTTTCTGAATCAATGGATTTTTAATAATTTTACCTTAAACATTGAAAAAGACAATACCAGACTGGTCATGCCACTCCAGACTCCCTTATAAAGTCCAACCATGTAGCCCAAACATTAAGTGGCTGAACTAGTGGATATCTCTAGGGCATATCAATTTGCAAAAACTTATGTAGTCAGTGTCAGTCAATATGTTTTTAATGCCACTCACAGCTTCCAAATACTATAAAGACAATGAAGTTCCTTAACTTTCTAACTTTCCTTAACTGTCTCATGCATTCTATTGGAAAGGGACAGCAAATACATGAATTACATGTCTTCATGCTATGCAAAAACTTTTTGTCATGAAGACAAAGTCTCGCAATCTAAAAGGCACGGCAGAAGTTAAGGGGAAGTGAGGGGGTCATCGTACTAAACACACCTTTCTGACCAAGGTTCTTATGTAAACACTTCTGCCAGAACATAAAGTCCATGTCCATGGAAATGTTCAGTAATTCCATTTTAGGTGTTGCAACCTTGGCCTCAATTTTGTAAAGAATGACTAAAAATGATTGACTTGCTGGATCCATGAGAACAAGCTATACCAAAGCCAGGACAACTGCCTGGTGGCACCAAATGATATCCAAGGAACACTTGTAAAAATCTGCAGAGACCACACATCACAGAAGGGACATATTGGTTGCAACATTAAACAAATACTGCAGGGAAAACGTTCTAAGATGGCCAACATGGGACAGTTTGTGCCTATCCTGGAACCAACAAAATCCCATAAAATCTGGAAAGCTGGACTATGGTCTGGAATTCTGACCCAAGGAAGCACTTGAGTATCTCCATAAGGAACTTACACAATTGCATTCCCTCGATAAGCTATGAGTGTGTACTGGTAATAGTGTAGTACTTATGAGATGGATTGAGCACTCTCTTATTAGAAAATCAAAGCAATGACAAAAAAAGAGTTAAATATCAAGCGGATTTTGTGTTTACTACCTGTGTCATTTCTATTAATCTCTCTATACCAGGGCAAATTTCTCTGGGACAGTTAGGTAAGGTTTGCCCTCACACAGAAACTTCCCCTCTCCTATCACCCCCATCCCCAATCTTCTCTTATAGTGGAACAACAAATGGAATATTAAAAGTGAAATGGGGTCACCTGGGTGGCTTGGTCAGTTGTCTGACTCTTGATCTTGGTTTAGGCATGACCTCACAGTTTGTGAGTTCAAGCCCCCTGTTGGGCTCTGTGCTGACAGCTCTGAGCCTGCCTGGAATTCTATCTCCCCCTCTCTCTGCCTGCTCACTCACTCTCTGCCTCTCTCTCTCTCTCTCAAAATATATGCATAAACTTAAAAAAAAACTAAAATGGTTACTGTAGTAGATACTCTGGAACTAGTGTGGCCTGGTGCATGTTAGCCTTAGCCCCCGTGGCCCTGCATCCTTCCCTCACAAAGTCTTGTACTGTCTAACCCTAAACTACTCAGTGCAGCCCACATAACTCAGATGTCCCAACCCATACATATTCCAACCTTCACAAAATGAACTGGATAAATAAAACTTTCACACTCTTCCTTTCATCCTAGGCCCTGATTATTCTCTGGCCTTTCATTTAATCAGCTCTGAACAAAATTCCAGAGAAAGACTGCCACTGATATGTGTAAAATGACCTCATTAGGCACTTTTTATTACCAGTTCAGCAGATAAACTACTAGAAATGGTTCCTTGGCTACACATTTACCAACTCTTATGACCTCATGGATCCTTCATTGACAAGAATGGAAAATGTTGCTCATATTAGAAATCTTAAACTGAGGTTCTTGAGAGAATCAGCAGAAGCAGACCACTCACAGAAGTGAGTGCCAACCCAAGAATCTTGAAATAAACATTATTGCACAAAGCAGACAACTCCATCCAAGACCATTTAGAAGAGAATTCTCTTTGATGTTTGGCGCCACTGATTCTCATGCTCTTCTTTCCATTCTTTTTCTTCTTTGTCCTTTCAGAAATATATTCCCACTTGAATGATAAACGGAACAATTTTTGAATTAACTGACTTTGTTCTCTTACTGGTAAAATAATTGTTTGAGTATAGCCTTTACCTGAGGCAATATCCATCCTAATGCTATACTTCAGCTCTGCAAAGCCATTGTTAGTGCCACAAAGGTAAAAATTGTTGCATATGTTATTTCGTGTCATCTCCTTGAAAAGCCAAATAATAAACATACCCCCATTAGTACAAGTAAAGGGAAATTTAATCAATAAAATTTCTCTTAAATGTTAGACAAATTTATAATAAAATAGATACAACTAGACTTCTATAAAGAACATGTCTTAACCTGAATAGATGAGTTGGTCCTACAGTCCACTAAACCACTCCATTTTGATGGCTGTACTGTTTCTTTTCTAGAAATATGAATTAAATCTTTAAAAGAGTCTAAACACTTGAGACAATGAGTTATTTAAAAAAAATCAGAGATAAGAAACACTGAGATTGTGAGAGAGGCGGAGATCATACAGGTGCCAGTGGCATGAGCTTCCTCTCACTAAGATACAGAGTTATCAAAATATTATGTATTGTCTGCCTCCATTCATATGACATTCTTATAAGATAAAAATATAAAACAACAAACAGACGTACAAAAAGTTATGGATGGGAGAGAGTGTGGTTAGAAAGTTATAGAACCATGGGCCCTGGATGGCTCAGGCAGTTAAGCTTCCGACTTTGACTCAGGTCATGATTTCGTGGTCCATGGGTTCGAGCCCTGCATCAGGCTCTGTGCTGACAGCTCAGAGCCTGGAACCTGCTTTGGATTCTGTGTCTCCCTCTCTCTCTCTCTGCCCCTCCCTTGCTCTCTCTCTCTTTCGAAATTAAATAAACATTTAAAAAAAATTTTTAAAGTTACAGAACAAAGGATTTGGGTGGAGCAACAAGTTCATTCTGCATCATGACTGTATAATAGTTAGATGAATCTATACTATGTATTAAATTCAATATTCACAGATACAACTGTACCCCCAAAAAGTCCATTTGTCTGTAGAATTTGGTTGATAAAAATTTAAAACATTGAGAAAATAAAATAAATTATGTGGCTTCTATTTTCATGACTGCACTCTGCCTAAGATGTATATTATTTTCTCAGTTTGGAAAAGAAAGCACCAGCCATGCCAATTTGTGAGAGTCAAAATAATGGACAATAAATAAATAAATAAATAAATATCAGGTGAAAAAGGGAAGAGAAAAAACAAAAAATAAATTAAAACCTTGAAGACATGATTAATTTAAGGGTTTTCAGATGAAGAGATAATCCTGGATTATGTGGGCCTACATATGGTCACATGTATACTTTTAAGAGGAATCAATGGGAGGTTTGAAGACAGGAAAAAGAGAAATCAATGAAACTATGGGAGCAGGGGTTAGAGTGAAGTGGTCCCCAGCCAAAAAATGCAGGCAGCAACCAAAGCTGTAAGAGGCGAGGAATAAAGTCTCCCTAGAGAGTCTGGAGGGGGTACAGCCTTGTTGGCAGCGTGATATCAGCCCAGTGAAATTAACTCAACTTCTGGCCTTCAGAACAAGGGCAGAAAGAATTTCTGCTGTTTTAAAACACTGAGCCTGTGATGAATTGTCTAGAAACAGTGATGACAAATCCGCCAACCAATGTAAAGGTTTAAAACCTGAATGAGTCTGGATTTAAGCTAGGTACTGACTCTGCACACTCTGGCTGGAACGTTTTCTTTTCTTCTGTTGAATACATTCTTGCCTAAGTATGAGAAAGCAGTTGAGCTAATAGTAACTGCACCCTCTCTGTCTTCTAACTCAGTTTAAGAAGACGTATAAAGGTAAAATATAAGCTGTGCTTCCCTCTGGCTCCTTATCAGGCTTAGAGGAAATGGACCAATCGAGAGTCAACTTCCTTCTACTGCACAGGAGCCGACAGTATAACCAAATAATAAAAAAATCGAAGCTGATTGAGGTATTGGACTACAATAATGACCTCTCTTATTCAGATATTTTAAACCTAATTTAACCTAATGACTTTCCCTATAAGAACCAACCAGTTAGCTTATAACTGACCACCATAACTCAGCCAAGAGGGAGCATTCTCACCATACCCAATCACCAATTAATTGTATCCATCTTTAGGAAGATATGAGATACCTTGAAAATAGCCTGCCCTTGAGCAGGGGTGGGAACATTTGGATATTAATTATGCATGCAAATTCTTTCCTTATATTGATTCCATCTTCAACACTAAAAGAATTACCTTTAAAAAAAACACCTGCACAAGTAATGCTTAACTCAGTCAAAACATGAAGTTAAGATAGGAAAATCTGCAACAAGCTATCTCTACTATAAATGTTAATCCCAACGCCTCCTACAATCCACTAAGAAGACTTAAGTGGGTGCACGATGAATATATATAATAATTTTTCCCACATATCCCAGGAAGAAAGATTCCAATCATAAGGAACAATAAAAATTAAATGTCTCAGAATAAGTTTCTTTACCTTAAAACAGTGGAGCTTTTTTGGAGGAAATACTATATTCTTCAATAACCAAATACAGACTTTTAGGAGTTTATTCTTTACAAGTCAACTTATAAATTTAACTTCTTCACAAGCTTAAATAAAAATTCTAAATATACAGCAGAATTCACCTTTTCCTTCTTTCGTTAATAAACATCTACTGATCTGACAAATGGTCAAAAGGATGTGGTTTATCTACACAATGGAATACTACATGGCAATGAGAAAGAATGAAATCTGGCCATTTGTAGCAACGTGGATGGAACTCGAGGGTATTATGCTCAGTGAAATAAGTCAGGCAGAGAAAGACAGATACCATATGTTTTCACTCATATGTGGAACAAGAGAAACTTAACAAAGAGCATAGGGGAAGGGAAGGGGAAACATATAGTTCAGGAGAGGGAGGGAGGCAAAACATAAGAGACTCTAAAAAACTGAAAACAAACTGAGGGTTTATGGGGGGTGGGGGAGAGGGGAAAATGGGTGATGGGCATGGAGGAGGGCACATGTGATGAACACTGGGTGTTATATGGAAACCAACTTAACAATAAACTATAATTTAAATAAATAAATAAATAAACAAACATCTACTGATGATCAACTATGTAAAAAAAGTTGGTGCAATATAATAATGTTTGAAAGATACAACTTTCACTTCTAAATTATATGAGTGTAGATGTGAACACATACTAACAAAATGTTGAAAAAAGTCTCATTCTCAACTCGAATTCTTAAGTAAATCACCTCTGTTTTAATTTCCCTCAAATACACATAAAATGCATACCATTACTGGGCTTTCAAAAAAATCCCAGGACACATTTTCTCAAGAAGAAGTTAATTCAAACAAATAGAAAGGATTGTGAAATATTGCCAGAAAGACATACAAGGAAGAAAATTAAAAATATAACAGTGACTCTTGAAAATCTTTCACAGATATATTTTAAAAAAAGGTTTTAGAGGAGAGTGCTCAATTCAGAATATAACATTGACTGGAAAAATCAGAATCCAAGTTACATTACAATTTAAGAAGAGAGTAAACCAAACACTGATAATAAATTAGCTGGGTAATCAATTATCAGTTTCATACTTTACACAGATTTTCTATATTTAGCATCTAATGTTTTATAGCAGACCAAAAATAACATCTGCAGTAATGGAAAGACAAGAGTTGAAAGTTAATCCATGATAGAAATGTAAGAATTTACCAAGGAGTTGTTTGTATGACAGGAGTCTGAATAGCAAATGTAAAGTTGGCTTTAAAACTTGGATTTCAAAACAAAACCTTACTAACTCCCTTCAAGGATCCAATAAGCAGCAATCATCCAAGAAAATATTCCAACCCTCTCTGGGTCATCTCCATCCCAAGACCCTTATGTTATGCTTTTATGTTGAACACATTAGCTTCCACTTGCAGACAAACAATAGCACAGATGTTCTACTTAAGGGTCTGTGTCAAAGGACAGGGGCTGGCCAGTCGCAGGTTTGAGCACAGGCAGCAGGTGTCTGGGAAGCAATGTGTACTTGCTGCACAGAAGTAGACAGCTGAGTCTGCAGGCTGGGTGGCTGCGATGTGCAGGGACAGATGCTTGGCTGTCTTATTCAATAAAACAGTGAGTCTGTGGTCTTCTCTTTTGGCCACATTTGAACGAATGTCTATAATGAATCGGGGACCTTTTCCGAGTTCTTGCTTGTACCAAGGGAAGTAGACTGAGGTGCTGTCTGAGTAACTACAGGTGATAACAGAGCTGCTTCCCTCCTGGACACTCAGGGTGGAAAGATGCTGCTCCACGTTCTGTCCTCGGCTGAGCCCTGTGCACAAAGAAAAGGTCAGAGAAAGGAGAACAGTTCCCGGGTTATTATGCTGCAGAATGCCCTTTTTCTCCACTAACTGGAGGAAACCTGAGTAAAGCCAGTCTTGACTTCTGAAGAATATCCACTAATTCCTCTGTGTCCCATAAACACTCAACTCACAGTGGAGCGACAGCCACAAGAGCAGGAGGAAAGCCCCCATGGACGTCCCCATGGTTCTTCCAATTATGATCGGTTTCAGAACTGCCACCTCCAGCCAGCACAGCTACTTCTAGGACCAGCCTGGCCTTCTTTCCTCCACCAATCACAGCGGTTTCCCACGTGCCCACCAGCCAATAAGAAGACGACTGTGCTTCTGCACTAGCCTAGTCATGCAGATGCCTCCTCCTGGTCTGCATCAGCTCAGGTGCACTACCCTCTGGTGGTCACGTCTCTACTGAACTCACTGCAGAAACGTTCTTCTCCACCCTGTGCCTCTGAGGAGCTCAAATGCATAATGGCAGCAATAGGTCAACCAAATTACATTTTAGATCAGAGACTAAATGCACAGGAAGAATGTGGAGATCAAGACTTACACCTCTGCACAGTAGTCAGTCACTGTTAAGTTCAAAATAGGTAGATCCTGTTGATGTATTTTCAGTGATGAGCCTGGTGTACATGTTTTAAATGAGGAAGGAGTTATTATTGACTCTCTTAAACAAAGAAAATGGAAAACCTTCCCTTTCTGCCAAAACTACTATCCTCATTTGTCTGTTATGGAGAAAAACTCTTCCTAAAAGGAACATGTAAGCCAGAGAATAAATATTTCAAATGCCTCTTATCCCAGACTGCTCCTCTGAGCTAGGCTTGCCTGTGACCTGGCAATTTCCAGAGAAGTGACAGTACCAGACATCAAAATATGGAATCTTCGTCAATTAAGATGACTGCCATAAAAATCTCAGTGATTAAGGAACAGGGAAAAAGTCCATGAATTAGGAAACATTTTGACTTGGTTATTTGTGATGGGAAATCTGACATGCTCTCAGAAATCTATTCCTACTGCTACATGGATTATATACGGCAAAGTATTGGGGGAAAAAACAGAAATTCTCACAATATATCGGTTTCAGATTTGAAACATGGAGCTATTTATTCTACAGATGCTTTGGTTGTCTGATATCCAAAGGGTTGCCAGGTCCTAAATGCAGTAAGTGACTCAAATCCTTCCTGGAGATTCCTCAAAAGTGTAAGCCAACTCTCCCAGCATAGATTTCTGCTGCCTTGGCCACTGCTGGTTCAGATTCCATACTGTCATTTTTCTCCCAAACTCCACTACTGTGTTCTTTCCCCCAACACTAAAGTTCTTTAGTGTTGTAGATTTCCAGAATTATCCCTTTCTGCCAAAAATCCTTTCTCATCTACTTTAATAGCTTGATATTCTCCAATTACAATGTAAGAAAGACAATCTAGGGAAACCTACATATTGCCATGGCTGCCCAGGGGAGTAGTTCAAATAGACTACTGATCATGAGAACTGATCCCTGCGAAATCAAGACTACCTCACCTCCATTAAGTGGAAGCCCTTTTCCTGTGATTGTACTCACCAGTACTCTGGAATTATGCAGAATAAATAAAACTCTCATCCACATTTCACACCTTTAAAAATTTAGGGACAACTCTGATGAAGAATCAAAATCAACATATAAATTTGTCTGTAAATATAAAATGTGTGTTTTTACATATGTAAATTTTCTCCATTCTAAGATTCTTCCTCTATTTACTCATCCATTCTCCATAGGATAGAATTCCCAAAACCTTCTTTGGATGAATTTCTCTCTTTTGGAGACATATACTTTAAGTCAATACTTTCCCTTTTGTGTTATGTTATCCTGAACTGAACATTATAGTATGAGCATGTTCTATTTAGCACAATGTCCTATATATGAGCCGTAGCACAAGTATAATCATCCCCTGGGCAAAATTCATAGCCCCATGATTATTTCATTGAATATTGCCTGACTCATCATCAAAAAATGTTAAAATGAAAAGGTTTTTTCTGATACCTTCATGGACGGCCAGCTGCATGAGGACACTGTTCCCCCTTGTCTCCCAATGCAGTGATTACATTTCATAACAATGGATTAGTGATGCTGTATATTCACATCATGCCTTCAAGTGATGTCCACCTGGGACATGAATATATCTGCTGTTTTTAGGAACGTCCTTCGAAATGCATGTAGGCATTCACATGACACCATCACCTTTGGCTTCCTCCTCCAGAAACCAGTGAGTGGTGGATGAGTTTGCTGC